>VOQZ01000554.1:0-69184 GCA_008079305.1 Phytophthora palmivora
GTTTTTCAAGCATCGGTACGTGCTCATGGTGGGGCCATCGAAACCATTACATCTCTCGGTTATGGTAACATCGTACCGATCACGGCTGCGGGTCGGGCTTTCTCGTCTTTGCTGGCACTCTGGGGAATCATTCTGTTCACAATCCCAGGTAATATTGTAAACAAGCTATGTCTTAGTTCCTGAACTAACTCTCGTTTGGATCTCTACTCTCGACTTTAGGTGCTGTTTGGGTTCTGGTTTTGTTGAGGTCATGCTCAAAAAACAGGAACAGAAAAGTGAGCAGGCTATGGAGGAGTCCATCCGTATTTCGCTGACGCGAGCACTCAGCTCCAGCAATATTGCTTTGCGGGTGTGATGCAATTGTGCTGAGATTGCAACGCGGTACTCGTGCTAACGATATAGTGTATCGTGTCACAGGCAATCTCGACTCACCGAAACCAGATTCCCCAGAAGTGACGCAATCATTTTCAGTTCCGGCATCCACTTTTTCCACACCGAACAACTACTCGTCATTTGCAGCTCCAACACCTCCAATTGTGCGGCTTCAAGAGCAGGTTGACAGACTTAACGCGACACAGGTTCGTTCACTTCTTTTACAACTTCCTCTTGCAATATCACTAACATTGTTATATTCATTGCAGCTTCAGCTTCAAGCACAATTGAGTCGACAAGAAACCCAATTGCAAACAATCATGACGCTACTGGAGCAATCTCTCGCATCTTCACGACCAAAAGAAAATACCACGCCACCATTTAGCGCCATCGTTCCACCAGAGTAACATGGCTACATTATGGAGCAATGTCAATAAAAAGGGTTTTAGCCAATCAACACCCATAATTACAATTTCCTTGTCATTTTTCAACTGCCCAATATGCAGAGTACGGTTCCTGTATTCCACGTTAAACTCTATTCTCTCTAATCTCTGTATCTGTGTCTAGACCCCACGAAGAGAAGCAGAAGGCGTTGCTCCAGCGCATCACTGGCTCTGTGGCTCGCTTGCATGAAGTCATCAAGGAAATCAACACTCAAATCGAGGTATGTGGCCTTTAAAGACCCTTGGAACTTTGAATTTTGTGTAATATTTGTTACAATTGATAGAAAAGTGATTCCTTCCGAGAAGAATTGGCGTTCACGTGTCAAGTGTGGAAAGGCTACGAGAGTCGCGTGCAGTCTCATTGTGATTCTGCCATTGCGGCAGCCGTTCAGCAACAGCAACAGCAGCAACGGTAGATTCCGCCAGTCCGTTAATCCATTGGCCATTGTACTACAAATATTTTTACTTTTTACTATACTGTAGTAGTAAAAATATCATGACGGACAATGTGGATGTTATTTTCTAGATGTAGGCACAACTCGACTTTTTCTCGGCTCATGGACAATGTTGATGGATTTTTGATGGAGTATCGGTTTAGTTGGAGTTATTTTACTGGATGCTTCAAGGTCTCGCTGAGCTCCAAGTTCGGCAGCGCGTTCTAACGCTTGCCATCGCTCACTGAAACGACTGCGGATGGTGTTCTCTTCGATTTCAAGTTTCTTCTGTGTGTAGCTCTTCACTACCTTAGCCGACGACTACAAGGTAACATTTAGCTGGAAGTTTTCGTGCTGAAATGTGCGAGACCAACCTTTGTCCCTGTTTGCTTGTGAAGCGTCTTCGTGGAGACACTCTTAACCAAAGTTGTGACCACTTTTTGACGCTCAGCTATAAGAGTCGACTGTTCTTGCTCCCACAGCTCCTCCAGAGCATTTCTAGCTTCATCTCGCCCTGCGATCAAGCATTTGTAAATCTGCGGCAAAAACAGCACGGAGAAATTGGAGAATCGTACGTTTTGTTGCGACGGCTACGTTATAGCGCAAATCCAGTAAAAGCTGGTCTTGATCGGGATCAGTTGATGATTTCTTTGACTGTTCTTTCCAGCGGTATTCAGCGGCGTACGCTTGGCTAAAAGCTGTCATGTACGCTTGCAACTCTTTTTGCGGCTCGCCCTGGACCCACTCACTCGTATCGGGAACCTGAAGCTTAGCAGCATCAAACTTGGGGATCTTTGACTCAACTGCACCACTAATAGTATTTCCCTTCGCAGTTCTTGACGAACGAATGGGGCTATCTGGTGAGATGTTGGTTTTCGGTCCTGAGCCACCCAACTGACGTCGAATGACCTGAAGTCGGCTGTTTGCTGCATCAAATACATCCTTGTGGTCATGAAGTATCTTCGCTCGCTTCTTACTGACGCTAGCCCAGAAGGACTCTCCAAGACTCTGCGTCACACACAAAACAGGGATAAGCGGTTGTTAAGGATGTCGGATCGTTTCTGAACTTGCCTTCGAGCGTGCTCTAGTTTGTAGATCGAAAATCGGTTTGAACAAGCTTTTCTTGCTGCTGCACATCGTCAAAAATGCATCTACAACACAGGAAAACATATTAGCGGTAGTTAAAAGCGTCTGTATACTCATGAGAACGAACCAAGAGTTATTACTTCGTCTTTGTTCGAAGTCATTGATTTTAGTTGGTTCTTTACAATAGTAGGAAGGTTGTCAGTGTGATAAAGAAGGCGAAACAGACTTTCGCATTCGGCAGCATCCAGCGTGCCGTTATGATCATCGTCTATCGCCAAGCACAGTTACATAACAAAACATGCTCATACTGGAATATTCGTTCGTACCATAAAGACGAAAAATATGTGTGTATATATCTTGCGGGCCATGGTGCAGAAGTTCCATAGGTTTAACATGAAATCTGCAGTACAGATGTGAGATACAAACAGCACTCTTGAGATAGCACAGAAAATTCGTACCATCAAATGGCACTCCTCGCACCGGAGTTTGTTTCCCTAAATTGCTGAAAACTAGGTCGGAGAAAGGTGTGTGTGGTAGCTCGAAAAATTGATGAAATTCCTCTAGATCGATAGATTTACTTCCACTTGCGCATAGGTTAGTTCATGAAACTTATCATTGTCACAATAAAGTACCTACTCCTTGTCCATCGTAGCAAAAAGCCGATAAAACTTCAGACCGGTCGTGGGTTTGTCGACTATAGGAATTGCAGTCAATCAGACATCTTGTAGATGTTTTATTCTTTGACGCCTTACGTTCAAGGGTTTCAATAGCTGCGACTACCGCTGGGTTCTTCATTTGAGAAGCGTACTGTTGTTCCTGTTGTGCCTGGACCTGTGCGCTGAGTTTGCTGTTTCTGGTTCCCATTTGACCTATTGACTGTCCATATCATGCTAAGCAGTGCTAAAAACGTTTTCATGGATGACCATCTCGTTCTCTTCACCTATTTGATCGAAGCTACTCCCTATATCTGGACATCTCCAAGAATATTGAGAAAGCGTGGAAGGGTGGCCTGGCTGGTGTGCATGGGCTCATTTAAGCTATCGTCTTTACTTTCTCCATCGGTGGAGGAGAACGTGCTTCAACTGCGACTAGAACAGTTAACATCTCCTCGTAGATTTGAATTGCTAGAAGGCGAAGAAATGGCAACAAATTCGTTCGTGAACAGTATTAGCCACATTGTCATTTCCTCGAAACCAACAATTGAAGACCTGGACGCTTTCCGCTCTGTTCTTGTCGGTTCAAGTGAGCAAAATCAAGTATTCCCATCGAATGCCGTCAAGACAGCTATTTACTCACCGTACAACTTTCTCCCCAAGAATTTGTTTAAACAGTTCACTCGTTTTTCTAATGTCTACTTCCTCGTCATCACGGTGTTGCAGTTATTACCACAAGTGACATCTTCAAATGGTGTACCGACAATGGTTGTCCCGCTGTTGTTTATTATCATTGTGAGTGGAGTACGAGACATCATGGAAGACGTTCAACGTCATCGAGCAGATGCTGAACAAAACGGAGCTCAAGTACAAACGTTTACTTTCGTAGATGGAAAAGCAGGCGCTTTTCACCCAGCGACGTGCGAAGAGCTTAAAGTGGGGAATCTCGTTCGAATTGGTGAGAACGAGGAGATACCTGCTGATATGATTCTAATTGCTTCAAGTTCTCCAAATGGTCAATGCTACGTCATGACGGCGAATCTAGATGGTGAATCTTCACTAAAGCCCCGATTTGTGCATCCAGAGCTATGTAAACAACTTTACCGAGACTGCTTTCGAGCGATGGTAAGCAGGTGACTGCCCAGGCCACAACCCGTTTGTCCAATGTGCATATTGAGTGTGAACCACCGAACCGATGCATTGATAAGTTCAAAGGAACGCTTGTGCTGACGGAGTCACGCTCCACAAGCCTAGATATCTCGCACGCACTTTTGCGTGGAACGCACCTAAAAGACACAAAGTGGATCGTTGGTGTCGTCATTTACACTGGTGATGACACTCGAGTTCGCCAAAATGCTTCTGAAACACCAATTAAGGCTAGTTGGTTAAGTCACTTTATCAACCAAATCACTGTTTGGATTGTGGTTGTGCAGATCATCATTTTAATTGTCGCCGTTGTTATTGAGGCACAACTTGTGGGATCTCCGCGCGTGCAACGTAACCCGTTTATTCCCGATGATATCAAAGCCAGCACTTTCATAGACTACGTTTGGCTCTTTCTGGCCTACATGTTGCTGTTTTCAAACTTTGTGCCCATTTCGTTGCAAGTCACGATCGATTTCACTCGATATTTCCAAGCACGAGCAATCGTAAATGACCATGGAATGCGATTGCCTACCAGTATATCTTCATTGACCACCGACAACCATGCAACAGACAAGAAGCATCTTGTTTGCGTTCAGTCTTCCGAATTGAACGAAGAGTTAGGTCTCGTTGAACACATTTTTACTGACAAGACTGGAACACTTACCTGTAATCGAATGACATTTCGGTCTTGTCATGTAGATGGCGAGACATTCGACTTTGATGAGAAAGATGGTTCACTGTTATCCTTGGAACAAGCTGTTAACGATACCATCTTGGGCGCTTCAGATGAAGAAATACCCGGAAAACCATTGCGTCGAAGAAATACGACCACATTGTCTTCCTTCCCGTTCAAAAGCACACCTATGCAGAGATTTCTGCTCAACCTTGCAGTGAACAACTCAATCTGGCCTAGTGTATCATCCACCCCGCAAGGCTCAAAACAATTCGCAAAGCCGGTAGCAATGGAATATGCAGGTCCATCGCCAGACGAACGTGCGCTAGTCATTGCAGCAGCTCAAGCTGGTGTAGAACTTCGTGACCGTAACAATACTCGCGTGAAGATACGCGTTCATGGTATCGATGCAGAAATGGAGATACTTCACTCATTTGAATTCACCAGTGACCGCAAAAAGAGTTCAATAGTATGTCGAGAATCATCTGGAAGAATCGTTCTGATGAGCAAAGGAGCTGACTCGGTGATTCTCGAAGCTTTAAGCGAAGCTACCAACAAACCCAGTGCCGTCCTACAAGCAAAGGACCAAATGAAAACTTACTCCGCTAACGGGTTGCGTGTATTGTGTATTGCTGAGCGAGAGGTGAGTGCAGATGAATATCATTCCTGGAATTCCCGCTACTTGGCACTCAAGAACAAGACACGAGGAGCATCAGAGGAAGAACTAGCACAAATAATTTCAGAACTTGAGCGCAGACTTGTGCTTGTTGGAGTGTCAGCTATCGAAGACAAAATCCAAGATGGTGTTCCAGAAGCACTGGAAAAATTTCGCGCAGCAGGGATAAAGGTTTGGATGCTTACTGGAGACCGGGCTGACACAGCAACAAATGTAGCACATGCTGTGCGCTTAGTATCTGCTGAAATGCGGCTTCTCCGATTGTGTGACAACTCAGGCTCTTGGGTGGAAGGATCAAAGCAGGAGGCGATTGAGTTCCTAAACAGAGAACGTCGAAAAGCTCGCGATGAAGGTGAAAGGGGTGGAGGTGAGAGCACCACGAACTCAGTAATCGCAAAACGTGGTGCGACAGGATCTGGGTTAGCTCTCTTGATTGACGATGTGGTTGTCGAAGCTGTCACGGGTTTTGGAATCGAAAAGGAGTTTCTCAAGTTGTGCATGGAGTGCGAATCTGTGCTTTGCGCTCGCATTAGTCCGAAGCAAAAGGAGTTGATCGTAGGAATGGTACGCAACTTTTGTCCAAACAAAGTGACTTTATCAATCGGTGATGGTGCCAACGACGTCCCGATGATTCAGGGAGCGCACATTGGGGTTGGTATAGCAGGTGAAGAAGGTCACCAAGCTTCAGATGCAAGTGATTACTCCTTGCCAGCCTTCAGGTTTCTGCAACGACTTGTACTTGTGCACGGACGTGCCATGAACCGACGTATTGCGGTGTTGACCTTGTACGTATTCTACAAGAACGTCCTACTGGTGTTGCCACAATTCTTCTTTGGTGCCTATTGTCTTTACTCGGGACAGAGCACGTATTTCGACACGCTACTTCAGCTTTTTAACATTGGATTTACGGCGCTTCCTGTACTCGTATTTTCCGTCAACGACGACGATATCTCGGCTCGAACAGTGCTTTCCTACCCGAGACTATACCAAGATGGCTATCATCACGTCTTCCTCAACCACAAACGCTTTGTCTACTGGATGTTCGAAGCTGTAGTTGGCTCTTTATTGATCATCTTGGTGCCAGCCGAGTTGTTACCCCTTGCACCATGGTCCGGAACGGGTAAAGACAATGATTTATGGGCACTTGGTATGGCTCAAAATCTAGCGGTTGTCGTTCTTGCGAGCGCACGATTACTGATTGAGGCAACCAGTAGCTCTCAAATTCTGTTGATACTAGCTACTGCTTCTGTGTTGTTTTGGTGGTTCGTGACATTTGCCATCTCATCTATGATAGCATTCGGCCGTGAATTTTACGGCATCCTGTATGTTGGTGCCATCACAAATGCACTGCTCCTCACTCTTTTCTGTTGTATTTCAGGATTGGCTGCAGCGTTCATCCCAAAGGTGTGGCATGTCTTTTTCTCTCCAGATCCTCGTACAATTTGTCGCGAGCGAGATCAAATGCTGGTCGATTCGTCCAAGAAAAAAAGTTTCGAGACTATTTTCCCGTTCGGTCATGAAGATACGTGATAGCAGAGCATCGTTGATACAGCTATAACTAGGTAAACAAGAATACTCGAAAGTGTTTATTGAAAATATGAAACTATTCCGAGTCTACTGTCCTGAAACGGATCGATGGTATTGCATTACTCCATTCGAAGGTAAACGTACAAGACAGTAGGAGGCTCGTCACCAGACAAAATCGCTGGATGGCGATAGTGGCGCGTCATGGACCGAATTGTAGCGTCACGAGTTCATGACTCGGATTTGACAGGACCCGAGAGTTCACTCGCACACGATGCGAGTTCAAATAGATCTGTATTCAGCAAGCATTCTTCACGCAAAGTTGTACCTGTTCCACGTGAATCCCAACCGGACGAACGTCGAAGTTCTACCAACACACCAGTACTGTTATCTACATCACCAATTCGAAAAGGATCATTTCAAACAACCATTCCGGTACCTAGTCACGTGCCACCACGACTTGGATCAATTGACCGTCTATCGTCGACATCTTCGGCGATAAATAATCGCGGATCTGCCGGTCGAATTTCGCTACAAGAAGGAAACCCCCCAACTTTACGAAAGCAACGTTCAGCTTTAGCTTCACAACCAAATCCACCGGGACTGCGTCTCCGTTTTGTCATTTGGATTTCAAAGCTCTACCACAAACGATCTCTAAGATTCATCTTAGATCCGCCACTCCTTGACCCGCGTAGCAATGGAAAACTTGCATGGGATTCACTTATCATGCTTATTGTACTATACAGCGCCGTGATGGTACCTTTTCAAATGGGGTTTCCAGAGATACAACTTGGTGTTACGTTTCGTTCAGTAGCGATTTTTTCAGACGTGTTGTTTTTTCTCGATGTGGTTCACAATTTCTTGGTTGGGTACTACCAAGACGACGACGAGAACATGATTAGAGATCGTCGACTTATTGCAAAGCGTTATCTGGCCTCGTGGTTTATCCCAGACGTGATGGCCGTCATCCCTTTAGACTACTTTCTCGTTCAGAATAGTGATGATGTTGCTACCAGTATGAATAATGGCAGTGGAGGTAATGACACCATTTCGAATGCACAGGTACTTTCATTGCGACTCGCACGACTCACGCGACTGCTACGCATTACAAAATTGACACGGTTAATTAAGCTGCGGCATCTTGTGGCAAAAGTCGAGGATGCTTTCGATCTGGATGCCGTTTTGGCCCGACTAACAAGGCTTATTGGACAGGTAATGCTAGTAACACACGTTTTTTCGTGTTTCTGGCATCTTATTGGCTTTACAACCGAAGATGAAGGCAACACTTGGATGCTAGAAGCTAATTTACGAAACAGAAGTGTTGCAGAGCGATACATCTACAGCTTTTACTGGGTCGTAGCAACTGTATGTGGAGTGGGGTATGGAGATATTCACGCAACGAATAAAACCGAAAGGCTCTTTTCCATGGCTGTATCCATTGTTGGTGCTAGCGGTTTTGGTCTGATCATCGGTAGCCTCACCAAAATTCTCGAGAATTGGCACCGTGAAACCACGGCTCGATCCCGCAAGCTTAGTATGATTCAGACTTTTATTCGCAAAAAGCGTCTCCCTCGCACGCTTAAAGTCCGGCTCATGCGCTACTTTCGCCACTACATTGCTAAAACAAGCACGTTTGATGAACGTGAACTGTTATGCGAGTTCTCGCTGTCTCTTCGCGGTGAGATTCTCCATGAAACATATAAGAACACGTTTTTCCGTATCCCAGCTTTCAAACGTCTAAGCACCCAATTCGTATTGGATATGGCCATGTTCATCAAACCCCTCATTGTCGTAAACGGAGATGTCCTTGCCAAAGAAGGTTGTGTAGGAACCGAAATGTTCATTCTGAACACGGGCATCATAGAAGTTAGGCGCACGGCTCCTGAAAATACTGACTGGATTGTAGTACTTGAAATTCTCACTGAGAGAGGTGTATTTGGTGAGGTATCGCTTCTTGAATATGCTCCTCATGCAAATTCTTATACGGCCAAGGCTACGAGTGACCTGTTCACATTACCCAAAGAGGACTTTGACCACCTCATTGAAGAATATCCAGATGCTGAGCATGCCATGATCGACTACCATAATGAGCGGAGTGCGATGTATGATCTTGTTTTCCAGCAAACGCTAGCTCGGTATCGCGTGTTCATAAAGTCTCAAAACAATGACCCTGTATCTGGAGTCGTCGGTCTCGAAAATTTGTATCCGACGTTAACTGTTATAGTCGACGGTGAGCTACGCAGTTATCGATCGCTACCTGTCCCCTTACTACAGGTACTCGATCTCCAGTTGTCTATGGGAATTTCAGTTTTCAATTCAGCCACAGAGAAGATGAACATGACTTGGCTGCTTTCTCAGGATGAAACGACCACCGGCGGCATGTCAAGCTGGCAACGGATCAAGTGGAAAATACTCACTCCTATCAATCCACTTCACTGGTACAAACTCACATGGGATGTATTCACCACCATACTTCTTGGATACTGCGCGATTGCAATCCCATACGAAGCTGCATTCCTAGGTGAAGACGGCAGTACACTTTGCCCTAACATGGACATCCTAGTAGAGATTGCGTTTGGACTTGATATCATCATAAACCTGCGCACTGCTGTGGTTGTGGATCTCCTGGGAGAAGGCCACAATGCAATTCTTAAGCGACGAACAAAGTGGCGCGAGTATCTGCGAGGATGGTTTTGGATGGATTTAGTCTCAGCACTACCCATATCAGCAATTGCTGCCCTTGCGGACGAATCGATTCAAAACTCTGGTGGTTCTAAAACTTGGGTCTTGGTGATGGCACACTCACTTCGGTTGCTCAAGCTAGCACGGGTTTTCAAGTTTATTCATACTCTTCAGCGTGAAGAAAGTTCGACGGCGTTGGGCGCGACACTATCGACTCACCACAATGTTGGTCGTGTGGTACGTCTGGTATGCCGTGTAAGTTTTATCGCGCATGTACTAGCATGTGGCTATTTCTTTGTTGCCCGTGTGTCCCGTAGCACTGACGGAGGAGTTCGGTCGTGGTTCCCCCCAGAGCAAAACTCGAATGGCGAGATGTATGTGTACTTCCTCTACTGGGCAACGACAACAATGACAACAGCGGGATACGGTGATACCCCACCCCACAACATCGCTGAGGTTGCATATGTATCCGTTGGAGTGCTCATCGGTGCATCGACATTCACCTACGTCGTTGGTACACTGTCGAGTGTAGTTGAAGAGCTAAATGAAGCTTCGGACACATTTCGGACTCGGATTGACCACCTCAAGGCTTATTTACGTGAACGAAGAATTTCCCAGCCCTTAGCGGAGCGTCTTCGTCGCTACTATGAGTATTATTTGCTCCAGCGTGACGATGAGAATGAAGAAACCATTCTATCAGCCCTCTCAGACGATCTTCGCAGTCAGCTCGTACTGCACTTGAATCGTGACGTCGTGAGTAAGATTAGTTTTTTCGCCACACAGGACGATGCCTGCGTGAGTTATCTTATGGGAATCTTGGATCCAGAATTTTGCACACCCGGAGAATACGTGTTCAAGGAAGGCCAGATAGGCCGGCACATGTATTTCCTAGTCAAAGGAATAGCCGAAGTCGTTTTCAAAGCTGGGACGAGCGAGGAACAGGTGGTGGCAACGCTGCTTGAAGGTAGTTACTTTGGCGAAATCGCTATGCTTACTCGCTCCAAGAGAGCTGCAAGTATCCGTGCGAAGACGTACATGAGCCTTTTCGTCCTCAGCTTAAATGGACTAGACAGGATTTCCGCGCACTACCCGGAAATGGCCCACAGTATCATCCAAGAATTCCGTAACAAGATCACCCACATCAAACGCACATCCGTAAAGCAACTAGGTTCTCTTGTGCAAGAAGACGTCAAGCAAGCACGAGAACGCAGCGGATTACTTGCAGCGCCGAGTTACAAAAACATGAATGGCAGTGAAACAGAGCTGCGCACTACGCTGGGCGAGTTCGAAACCATCTTAGGTCGTATTGTTGAGATCTATGGTGGTGGTGATCGGGGTCAACGCAAAGCCCTTAGTTGTGTCATGCAGCACTTACACAAATACGAATTCTCCATCGATGACTATCTTCAAGCTGCAGAAGAGCTCAATTATGTGCCTAACCAGCCTCAGATCCCGAAACACAAAGCTTCAGCTGGTGCGGTACTTAACATTCTTCAAATGCGGATGCGCCGACGATCGTCCTTTTCCCAGAAGAATAGTAGTTGTTCATAAGCTTCCAATCAATAATATCATCCAGTTTTGATTCCTAAGCAAATGTCATTCAACACCTCTCGTCATCCACATTCCTGTATTATCATCAAACCGTGGACAGCCGCCACTTATCATGTTGTTTTTCACGCTAGCATTAGCGCCGGATGCCATGACGTAAATCAGAAGAGATCCACATCGTCAATACGTGAAGAAGTTCAGCATCGTGCTGTCTGACTTGTTGGTCTACATCTGACAATACCCTCGTACCTCCCGGGTGTTGAGTATTGGCATGCAAACGCTCCAAATGTCGGATGAATGCTGCGTACAAGCGTTTTCGCAACAGTGCGACCCAATGTGCTTCATTAGCACTGCTCAACTCAAATACAATCCAGTCGTCTAACACAAGCAGCCACTTGCTTGCCGCCACAGATTCATCACTATTGGCCTCCACACCGACTTCCTGCTGTTCTACTGCTTGTGTTTCCACCGAGCCCATAAGCAGCGCTTGCAACAGCAGTGACGGCAACTTGGTGCCATACTTGGCAAGCCGTGTTCGCTCAGACTGCATCATTTCATGGTACACGAGCCACTCGTCAGGCGGACCAAGATCATCCTGTTCAATACCATGTTTTCTCTTGTGTTTCTGGCTGTTGGCAGTTGTCCATGTTACCATAGACGTACCATCAATTTTCACCTTCACTTTCTCTTTTGAAGTCCAGTTACGGCTCACGCCACCAGAGCGTGTGAACAGCGCATTTGGGTACATACCAATACTAAGTGCCATCAAGTATGGCGCTATACTCTCCACAGTTGCTGCATGCGCTCTTGACATTAAGGTTGGAACTAGCTGAGTCGCAGGTGAAAGACCTATGGATTCCATATCTTGCTGCAGCTGCTTGTAAATGGCAACAAGCTGTTCGAGCGTTTGCCGATGCAACATGTTCCGAGCACAAAATGCATCCTTTGCTTTAAATGAGGCTCGCGCTCGCGCGTCAAGATAGGCCTCGAATGCCTTCCAAAGAACAAAGTGATCACTTTGTAAAGTAAAATTTGGTGGAGATCCATTGCGAGCGAATGCCTTCTTAGAAGCGTCCACTTGGCGCTGTTCTTCTGGTGACATACCGAGGAAGCTAATGAACGGATCCCGGTATCCACTCAGCGTGCAAGTGGTCTGCAAAATTGCGTCGAAGCACCCAAATGTGTGCCCCCACAGCAGAAGTTTCGCCATCTGCACAGATACACCCCCTGTACAAATATGCCCCAAATGCCAACCAAGCAATGTCAGTGCCTGACCTCTCCCTGTGTCCACAAGTGCGCGCATGTCTTCCAGTCGCTGCAATGAAGCATCAATTGATACGTCACTAGGCGCATCCATAGCCTCCAACAGAAATTCCTTAGCATCCCGGATGTGGAGTTTTTTTTCAAACTGGAGAAGCTTAATCTGTAGCAAAAGTTCCTCCAACGGTGTAGTCAGCAACTCTGGCAGCATGAATTCCTTCATTGCTGTTTCGTATCGAGCCCTCGAGAAGAGACGGAAGCAAATACCCGCTCGCACACGACCAGCACGACCTGTGCGCTGCACACAATTTGCCCGCGCTACCCATGTAGTTTGCAATCCCATCACGAAGGATGAACTTGAAGTCGCAGCAAGCGCATGGGTCTGCTTGGATTTACCACAATCCACAACAAACACTACATCTTCAATCGTGAGACTGGTTTCGGCAATATTGGTAGCTAGAACTAGTTTACGCTTTCCGCGTGGTGGCGTCATGAACGCGCGACGCTGTTCCTGGGCTGACAAACGCGAGTGCAGAAGTGCTATCTCATACGTGGTAGATGTTGCCGGAGAATTGAGCAGAGCTCGCTCCATGAATGAGATTTCCTCCCAACCAGGCAGGAACACGAGAATGGCTCCCTTACCATTTTCATCTAGCGGGAACGTACGGTTGACAAGAAAAAGCAACTGTAGCAACAAATCATAATCCACTGCTTGATCCTGTCGAAGGGCGTCTTGTTGTTTCATGTACGATGAAAGCAGTGCTTCCTTAGTGTCATCGTTAATCTCACTCAGAGCAGCGTGTAGAACATCGCCCATAGCAGCAACAGGAACTGCTAGCGGCGTGATCTCAGGTTCAGGCGTAGATGGCGCTCTAAGATCAGTACTGGGCTCGCCAAAGCAGGTCGCCACGTGCATACCAAACGCTTCTTCATCAGCAAAACCTGAACCACCACACAAAGGACATTCAAGTCCGTTGTTCGTAGCTGGCGCAACTCCTTGACTGCTATAGCCGCCTCCAATACGCCCAACGCGTGAATCATCCATAATGGGCAACGGGGAACTTCGGTCACTCTCAAGCAAGGCCAGCACGTCTTCGAGAAACAGCGTGGTCACAGGGAAATTGGTGCCGCCTACCATCTGAAGAACTGGGGCCGGGAAGTCTGGCTGGAAGTACTGTGAGAATTTCTCCACTTGAATGGTAGCGCTCATGAGAATGACCTTGAGGTCAGGTCTCTGTTTGAGAATCGATGTCTTGATCAGAATCAGCAAGAAGTCCGTGAATTGGTCACGCTCGTGCACTTCATCCAGTATGATGTGTGAAAATCCACGCGCCAGCGGGTCATTATTCAGCCACTTTAACAGCGTTCCCGTGGTGCAGAAAATCAGTTTGGATCTCTTTGCATCAAAAGACGAGTCAAATGCGTTGCAAGAACGCGTAGTTTTTCCATTTCCATACACTTTTGAGTAATAGTACTTAATCGGATCGCATCGGTGCGACCCAGCATTTTGCACCCTATTTTGGCAGTTGTTTACAAAAACCAAGTCAACCGATCGCACCTAAGTGGAAATGCTGTTCATTTTTCGGCGCGTCCACAAAGAGATTCTTGGATATGTGAGCGTCGCCATCCTTACGAACGCCAATACTGTGTCGTGGTGGACCCTGTGGCGAACGTAGTGCAACGTCGTGCCGTGGTGAGATGCGTAAGGGTGAAGGCACCTTCTTCTTGCAACCTGGTGAGCAGCAGGAGAATGGTCGTGTTGAGTGCTAGCAGACGATGAAGTTGACTTACTCCAGGGAGTCGAGTTTGCAGAGCTCCCATGCAAGAAGCAGCGCGATCCTGAAGGCGGCCGCAACTCGCTTGTTAAAAGAAACTCGACCAGGTCAAAGTTTGCGAACGCTGGATGGTGAATGGTACCTTCTCCGCTCCAAGTAAACGGATTGGAAACCCGATGTGCCATCCCGCTCGACATCAATGAAGGTGCATGTGTGCGCGAACGGAAGAAGAGCTTTGGGAGAAGTACTTGCCTCCAGCACTGGAAGAGCTTCAGTCATCCCAAGCAGGAGGATCTGCATATGTGACTGAGCCTACCCAGTCAAACAAACTCACTGCAAACCTTGGTTGGTGGGTTTCAACTCGTGGTGACATTCGAAGTACCCCACAATGCTGGCACTCTACACCTTTGTACGGTCAACGTCGTACCAACCTGCAATCAAACCCGAGAGTCGCAAAATTAGATTTGAAATGTTATTGTAAATATCCACTTCGTAACTTCAAATCGACATTTAAACTCGGAAAAAGTGCAATCAAACTCGTATTACGTCAAGCTTACTTTCCGTAGACCATATCCTTATTCTCCGCAGCGCGATTAATGGCGTCCCGGCAGTGTAACTCCATATTGGTCACTAACGCAGGTGTGATGACCTTCATGTTGTCCTTAGCAGCACGCTCCAAAATGCGCATCTGACGCTCTGCAATCGAAACTACTTCTCCATCGCCGCTAGGTTCGTGCGACCGATTACAGATATCGCGACAAGCAAGAGCAAGGCTTGTTGTGGTGAAGTGGATTGGAAAGATCTGGCATTGGAATATCCAGGAAAGATCCGATTTGGACGGGATCGGACCTGACGTGACGTGATTGGATTAGATGACGAGCTGATGTGGGTGGATCTAATCATGGATCCAGTCGATTGATAAGATTGATGGAGATTAGTGGTATCCTGGGTGGGACGTGATGGATGGATGGGCAAACGATCTATACATATACCCAGATCCGAAGGGTTGGAAGGATCACGTATGGATATGGATGATGTGGGACTGGTATGATTGCGCGATGGGTGCGGCAGTATGTCTATATACACTGTGGAAACTGGTGATCTAAGTCTAGATGTCTGGATCTAGGCTATAGTCTACATCTGTGAAGACTAGATCGGTCCGTATATCAGGTTCCATTCAGGGAACTTGGATCAAGGCTCGTGAACCTAGATCCATAGGCGGATCCGAGTGATTTGGGACATAGAGATATTACGACAAAGCTGGATGATTATTGGGGGATTAATGATTATTGGGGGATTAACAAGCATGGAATAAGCTCGGATACGTTGTGATTACGATTATCACGAAGTATTGCCACTGGATCATGCATGGAAACCCTAGATCAAGGAGATCTAGCCGATCCAGCCGATCTGGAATTGGATCAGCGTGATCTCGCCTTATTAAGGCATGATCTGACTCGGGAGACGTGTGATCTGGACATTACGGTGGATGATTACGATATTGGAGAAAGGAGAAGTCCAGATCACGATATTGCGACTAGTGATCTAATGTTTATGGTTCAGATCCAAGGTGATCTGCAAAGAAGTCGACTGCCTGGATGGTGAGGACAAGAAAGGACAAGGATCAGGATAGCGTAATCAGTCGATGTGTCGTTAAGGATAGGATACAGGATGGGATAGGTCTTAACATTAAATCAGAACCGAATTTGCGTTGTACGACACAAGTGCTTCGCTACGCGCCTGGAAACGGGAACTACATTGGCCCTACAGTATTAATAGCGAGTTAGGTGTGTAGATCTAGGGTGGTTGATAATATCTAGATAATATATTGGCTAGATCCAACCCAACCTGCTAGTATCTTACCCTAAGTGCAGATCCAAGATCCCGGTATTAATTGCTTAACCGGTAGATCCTCGGTATCTCAACGATCAAGATCGCGCTACAGGAAGCGTCAAGCAATCAAAGGACCCCGTGTAAAGGGAATCAACACTAAAGGAATTACTACAAGGCCGGATCCAGATCTAGGCCGCCGGATCCAAGCTTGATCTAATCGCTTGGACTCCGGATCCACTACTGGCGAGTGGTGTGAAGACTTCCACGCTACTCTACGACCCCAACGTCACGCCAAGACGTTCAACCAACACAGATCGAGCCATTTAGCAGTCACCAAGAGAGGAAGATCCAGCCCAACCGACGGGTACACAAGGTGAGCAAGTTCAGCAGATCACGGATCATCGGAGGACCCCCTTCGTTAGTCGGTGTCCGGGCATTGGTGGGAAGTTGGATCTAGCGATCTCGCAGATTTTGCTGATCCCGCTACACCACATTGTCTTGATGTGTGCTTGCAGTACGCTGAAGCATCCCTCAATCGGGTTGCACATGGGGGAGTAGGGCCCCAAGCGCAACAACTCCATGTCAGCATGTTTTGTGACGCGTTCCTCTGTCTGCCTATGGGCAGGTGCATTGTCAAGCACAATCACCACCTTTTTGTTGTTGTAGGACTGCCGAAACGTGTCCGATGCTTTGACAGCACGGTAAATCTCTTCAACGAAGGCGAGGCGCGTTTTTATCCATACAGATGCTGCCTCGTTGAAGACGAAAAGCTACCAAACCAAGAAGGGACGACACTGCGCACTGTAGGTGCAAGTTGGCTCCCTTCGCTTGACGACAGCACGTTCGCCGCGTTTAGCGCGGCCGCGAAGGCGTTTCAAATAGACATTATAGTTAGTTTCGTCATTATTGACAATACAGTTACCTGCAGCATGGTGCTCCTTTAATTTCTCCGCAAACAACCGGCGGTTTTCCTTGTTCACATCGCTGTTGCAGGTAGTTGGCTCGACACGAACTTGTTTCACAGTGTACATCATATTCACAAGATGGCGACTAATCGTTGACGTGTCCACATTGATGCCGCATCCAGAAAAAGCATTGTTTTCATGATTTGCATAGTGTACGTACAGTCATCATTGAGGTATCCTTCAAGACATATCTTGGCGTCCGGTGTCATTTTAACGTGGCGAGAACCACCACGGGTTAGATTTTCAACTCGTCCACGATTGACCAGATCGTATGCCGTAGTTGGAGGAGTGTCATTACTTGCTACCACTGTCAACCAGTTCTAGTTACCAGAGCGGTACCGTCTAAGAGGCGTTGTTTCTCTAAGACGGTATGTTTCGTGATGCGCGACTGAGATGGCATCTAGGCGAGCGTGGGCAAATTGCAGAATGATATGGAGGTCGTAACTCCGTAGCGCGTAGAAGGCGCGAACCCTTGTCTGTTTATCGTTTTGGCGCCAGGTCGAAGTAGTATGAGTTTGATTGCACTTTTTCCGAGTTTGAATGTCGATTTGAAGTTACGAAGTGGATATTTGCGATAACATTTCAAATTCAATTTTGCGACTCTCGGGTTTGATTGCTGGTTGGTACGACTTTGACGGCACGAAGGTGTAGTCGACGACTACAAGGCCACATCGTCGCGTATTGTTTGGACCAGCACTCGTAATGCTGGAGTCCGATACCACCACCAAGAAAAAACACAAGCAAAATCGGAATGTTCAAGCACATGTAGATCAATTGCAACCCCAACAAGAACAACACCGCCGAATTCTAGAACTGCTCTGTCAAGCACGATTCGGTCACTATCGATGACACCTGTGGCAGAGCCGAGTAGGGCCGCTATCACTTTCAATTTGGATATTCATGATATTGATCTAGCCGATCTTCCACCCGGAGAGGTAGTCTTCATAGCGCCAAAGCCGAGAGAAAGAGTGTATTGGCAATTTATTCTTTGTATAGCTGCTGACGCTTACCGGACTTTACCGTGAACTAGCTCACCCGCGAATTTGCCAAGAGCTAGCGGTGTGTGCGCTGCAGGGAAGAGCGGCCAATAGTAAAGCGCAAGCATGTGGCCAGACATCATATGAGCAATTATCGGCAGTCAAAAAGAGACGCCATCCCTCTCTCATCCCTGTCTCGTCCCCTACCCGTCCCTCAGATAAGTCAAGTTATCTGAGACATCTAGTTCACAATAACTGATGTTATTACCTGGTTAATAACTGTACTTCACTACGCATCGCTCTCAATCTCCAAACAGAAAGAACGTGCTGCATTGAGAAAGCCCTGTGGGCGGCTACACAGCCACTACAAAACTGACCATGCGTCAAGGAACGATGTAGGGATACGCCGCGAGCAAGACGTACCGCTACACCGCCCAAACTGTCAAGATTACTTATTGAGTGTACCGAACAAGGATACCAAGCTATCTGAACGAGGAGGATGGTCTTTTGGTGCTCTGAGCGCTCAATGAGAGCTAGCAAAGGCTGTACTAAGTAGGAACGACAACAATTAAAGGGGTTGGTGGCCTTTGTGGGGAGGGGACGGAATACCATTGTTTACTTGATGAGATAAAGCTACGGAGGGCTCTACAAGCACTTGGACGGTCAGTATTAGTATGCAACTCCTTAAATGTTGAGAGGAGATTTCTGTGAAGTGAAGATTATCTAACAATCAACTAAACAACTTCTTTATTTGTAGCTTACTGGATCGCCTTCAAGCTGTCGCTCAATGCGTTTAAGGTAAAATGTGACTGTGTGCGTTGACTTTCCAGCATACGTACTGCTTGCTCGTGACTGACACGTTATTGTTGTGTGATCAGAATAATACGATCAATGACACGTTTTCTACGAAAGAAAAAACGTTTTTCAGCTGAATTGCTGCGCCAACTTGAGCCATGACGCTCTTCCAGCTCGCGCACGGCAGGACCGCCATTTATACCGGTACGCCATTCCTGCCAAACCTGATGGACGGTTTTTAGCGATCTCAACAGCTTGTACGTTGATGGAAATGGCGATTGGTGGGAAAGTGGTTCAGGAGCAGTAGTATAATTGTTTCGACCTCCCAAGCCGACGCTCAGACGTACGGTAGTGTCGCCCGATGTAAGTTGTGTAAGTACTGAGCACTGATGTCCCGACTTCACTGATTTTGCTCTCAATGTGTGATACTGTTTGCTGTTGCTGTTGCTTTAGATTATTGATTAAATCTGTGACTAACGCGCACAAATGCGTTGTTTGTGGTGTTTGTTCTGTTGCAATTTTGTCTTTCAATTGAGTAGCAAATATGTCGAAGGCGCTCGAATCGAATGGAGCAAAGGACCACAACTTGTGTGTGGGATGCACATCGCGAAATAGTACGGCGTCTTGCAGGATCACAATGCGAAGGTATAGTAATTAATTTAAAAACACCAGTTGCAATATGAGGTGCTGCCTGTTGCATGTAGGCTGACATATAGTTTTCAACAAAAGGAAATATTTCTCACTGGAGATTTTCGGGAGATGAGAGCGATGGTCGTTAAAAGGAAAACGTGCGGCGCTCGGGAGGAAATCCAGCAAGTGATCGCATGGCCTCTCGTGGCAGGGCGGTCAGGTAACAACCTTCTATTGCTGGTGCATTCCATCGGCCTAACCGCCTTATCTGTGAAGCTGTAGCACCTGCTAATTCAGCCATCCTGGAGCCCGACCCTCGAGTAGCGCGGGTCTTTGCCTTCGAATACATGTTGAGAGAGGTAAAGGCTTTCATAGTAGCAGCATAACGCGCTCGGTAGGACATTGCAGTTGTTGCATCTTTTCCTGATCTGAGAACCTTAACATCATACCACTTTTGAGGCTGTAGGAAGTCGGGAATTGATTCCATTTGTACACACCATCGAAAAAAAGAAATATAACGCGAGTGCTCCAATAGGACAGACCTCCACATTGGTATGTCTAATGTACGATCCAAACTCACGACGACCATACTGATTTGTTTTGCCTTGTTCCATGATCATCACAAGTGCTCGGCATTCCGTAAACCCTTTATTTTCTAACACCGCACTAAACAAATCAGGTAATTCCAAATTGCGTGCTTACTCACCTCTTAGGAGGCATGAATGACACAGACAGTGGCTCATCCTGTTGCGTAGGTCACTCCCAGTATTTTGATTCATGTAGTAACAAGAAATTGAGACGAGCTCGTTTGTAGTACAGTACCCATCTAATATAGATCCAACTCCACGATTGCATACTCACGCTTGTTTTTATCAAGCTTCTCGCGCTTTAAAGAACCTGACAGTGCTGTTATGAGGCTGTTTCGATGGTGTGGATGCGCGTTTGCACCACGACTTTGCTGGTCGCTTTACAAATCCGATATAACATTCACGTACATTTCGACGTTACTAACGCCAACTTTTCGATCTGAACCTTTCACTCGGATGTTACGATCTACTACCTCTTCTTGTAGAAACAAATGCATCTTCGATGCAATGACCTGGTAGCGAGTTATTTTGTGGAATCCTTTGCGATCACACCATGATTTGAACTCTCTCCGCTTTGGCGCGTAAGCGCGTGTTGTATTGATTGAACGCGCAGCACGACAGCGGTCCAGGGTCGCATTTGCACTCTCTTCCAGCTCCACTTGCAGCGCTGGTTGTTCCATGACAACTTTTACAATATCTCGACGAAGTACGTTTTTAGATACCCACAATTTGCTGAAACCACAGAGGGACGACGTCCTCAATACAATGGTGCACGCAAATGGAGTGACCCCTAACCTTAGGAAGATATCCTCTAATTATCAACCTGAAGAGTTAAAGGCTTTTCAAGATTCTCAACAGCGACTTTCAGCACTCGAAGTCTCCCGGGAATTAGCTGACATTTTCGAGAGCGCAGACAGCTCGGTCCAACAGCGCTTTGAAATGCTACTTTCTGAGTGAGTATGTGCGGATGTTCGACCTGTGAGCAATATCAACGATCGGGGCCTCACCAGAGTTATAGCGTTCGTGAATGGCGTATCCCAAAAGCTAACAGTTCCTTCTCGCCAAAAAGTAACAACTTGTGTTGACACAAAGGCAGCACATTTTCGGGTATCGCTCAGGGTCCGTTTGAAGGAGTCAGAAGAATGCGAGTTTTTTCTGCTTCTGTGGATATATGGACTTCCATGAATTGTGAAAGTTTTATCAGCCTCACCATATACTATGTGACCAATTAATTTGAGACGCAATCGTGGACTCTTGAGGTAACTTGCATTCCTGGAAGACACGACGGTGAAGCAATTGCAAGCGTACTGTCTCGTTCGTTTTCATAGTTGCGGGTTGATCCTTTGAAGCGTGTTCTATTCCCGCGAGATGGAGCGTCAAATATGGCGAGTGTCTGCTCAATACTTAGTGCTCAGCACTGTCGTGTGTAGCTCGCTCGCTTCACCTGGTTGTTGGCGCTGCGCTGATGCAGAAATCTGACGAAAGCGAAAAACAGTTGATGGCATCGTATCAGAAATGAAGAAAGTGTAGCGGGCGGAATTGTTAACAATGAGTGGTTCATCACATTGCCCTTGGGCTTGAGTGTTGAGAACACGGGGTTGACGATCAATCGGAATCTGAGAGTGGGTTAGGATCGGAGAGCGATGAGCCGACGATGAGTCTGAAAATGGATTAGTGATGCAGATATTGACGCTTTATGTGGAGAAATAGTCAACTTTGTCGAGGAAGCTGAGAATGAAGCAGACGCGGGCGTACGTGTAGCTGACATGGAGGTTGTGCGTCAACGCGTTCGTTGCTCCCGTAAGTTAGCAGAATAGTTTCGCCGCTCTTAGAAAGGACGCACCCGACTACATGTCCTTCAGCCAGAGAAGCGAAACCCCCTTAAAGTAAAACGGACAGCCCAACCCGGTGGAACAGCGGGATGGCTACACCTTAGCGCTTCGTCGAATTATTGTATACCATTTGTGTAGGCGGACAGGGTGCTTTTACATAGATACAGAAAAATGGCATGAAAAAAAGTCTCAAGAAAACATGTGGTACCATTACTTATTCGGCTTCAACTGCAGGAGGCGTGTAGTGATCAAACATGTCTTCTGAATCACTAATTGTTTCCTTAATAATGTTGAGTCGCTCGAGACCGTCGATTAGTTCATTTTCATGAGCTATATCTGTTTCGACGATGCAATGTGATGTGGCGTTGTTTTTCCACAGACCGGAAAAACCACTCTGTATAACTCTCTCGCCTAAGTCATTCCATGCATTAGATATCCACGCAGTTGTATCTCGACGGCTGGGAGGGATCAATTTGAAAAGTGCAGGCTGATCTAGCTCGTGGTGGGCTTAAGTTGAGCTGATAATGCTGCTACCCATGATTTTCGCAGTTTCTGCTTAAGTGGCCTGAACCATGAAATGTCCGCGGGTTGACAGACAGACGTAAGGCCTGGTGGCACCGGCATGAGGTGAACATTTAGTGTTTGTGCATGCTCTAAAACTTCATCGGTCCAATGTGCTGAAAATTCGTCGAGAAGAAGAAGGATAGGTTCACATTCAGTACGATCAGCGAAGTGACAGTCTAAAAATCTCACGGACAAGTCTGACGTCCACCAAGCGCACTGGTTGCCAAAGATTTCAACTCCAAATTCACAAGAAAGTTCTTTCATCTCATTCCATAATGTGTTAAAACCATGTTGATATATTGCGTTGAAAGCAGTCTTTTCTTCAATAGCTGAAGGCTTACTTTTCAGTACAAGAAATGGAGCATACTGCTTGCCAGACGAATCCGCCATAACTTACCAGTGAGTCGCTCTCTATCCTTTCCGCCACACCTCACCCAAACAGTTTTAACTCCCTTTTTGCTAATGGTTCTCTTCAGTAAATACTCAAACCACACACCACTTTGATCAGCATTGTATATTTTGTCCACACCGAGTTCCTCTTTAACTTTAGCAACTTTTTGCCAAAATGACTTGGCTTCAGCTTCCATAGCAGCAGGCTTCCTTTGTCCTTGTCGTGTTTTCGCGCGAATTGCCAAACCGTACCGCTTTAAAAACCTTTTTGCCACACTCAATTACCTTCAAAAACGCCATCAGCGACACCCTCGTCTTGCGCAACTGCTTGAGCTTTTAATTGCAACATGAGCCCCGACACCGGAACTCGTTCTCGCAAAGATTGTGCCCACGCTGCTACCTCCAATTCGCCTGCTGCCGAAATTATAGTGCCAACGCCGTCTTGGCGAATAACTTTAAGATCAGCTTTAGTAGAGGAAGCACAGACCGACTCAATCCACTCTCGATTTTGCAAGTACTCATATATTCGTTTCCTCTTGTTCTCACGCTTTTTTGGCACGAGATGCTCGTAGAATTTTTTCAAGGTGGCCGGAATGCCATTTTCGTCATGATAGTTTATTACCTTGAGCTTCGTCCGGTACATCTCGACATCGCGCTGATAGCCGCACGGTTTGCGTCCTTCACCTCCTGGTGCACGTTTTCTTCCACGCCCCATGATCACTTCCTGCAGGAAAAGACAGAGTAGTTGCACAACATTTGTACAGACGCGTAAAAATAGTGCTATGCGATTGAACAAAAACCTTGGTGTGCTCGAAGGTGATTGGTTTACTGGGTGTCCGCTTCAACAGATAGTCCGCTTACACACATGGTATACAGTACAAGCCACTGTGAAAGAGGGTTTTATTTATTTGATAACAGCCCCAGGGACGGTGGAATTTAACGGCGTATCCACAAAAATTGGACGCGTCCAACAGCTAAACAGTGGTTCGCAAGTCAATGCCTCGTTGAGCTTTTGGCAAAATTTAGTTGCTACGAAAACACTCGACGGTGACCTTAGTAGTATCGGTTGGTTCTGAGTAGACTTGCAGTTCTCGTCGTGGTTGTGGTTGTCGTCTGGAATCTAGACAGTCTCATTGCAGCTGGAGATGCAATATAGGCTGTGATTTTGCCTACATTATGAAATATAGAGAATATCACCTGCTATAACCGTGTCGAACCGCTTCTTCAGCAGTTTTAGGAACCCATGACGAACTGAATGCATCGTGTATAAGACTCGCTGAGCAAATGGCTCGTTCTCAACACCCCCGTAGATATGCTCGAACCGCGTTGATCTGCTCGAACATCAATCTATTGCTAAGCATCATCTTGAGAGACGAAATCACTAAGCATCATCTTGAGAGACGAAATCACGGGGTATAGAGAAATCAGTATAGGATATGCATCACAGCGGTAGCATTGATGGTAGAGAGTTTAACTAACTCGCTTTAATCTCACTTTCGCTTTTACATCGCAAGCAACAAGCATTCCAAGCGGAACTTGACACACAGTACTGCATCCAAATAGGACTAACCCCAATCTTTATACAGATGATGAGAACGCCAGAGCGAAGCAAGGCGTGTTGAATGCGATGTTTGAGATGAAGAAGACTGTCGGTCATTATGCTCCCGTAGGTCGACCCGAGAGTCCAATGCAGGTAACTCAAAATCCTGAATAACAGGCTCATATGCATATGCTACGACTGAGGTACGCCACAGGGATGCGAAACCCACGAAGAAGTGTGTCAGATGATCGGGTGAAACAAGAGCGCACATGGAAGTTCAGTGATTACATGAAGGTATCTGGTGAAGCAAAAAAATGGTAAAAAACAAAAGAAACCTCCTTCTCCAAAAGAGTGGTGGAAGGAAAACTATTCAAAGTTCCTAACGATTGCTCCACTTGCGCGTATGTGGATTGTATGCATTGTCACTTCAGTCCCTCGGAACGCGCATTCTCCACTGCCGGGAACACGGTCACAAAGCGGCGAAGTACCCTCAAGGCTGATACCGTCCGGGACATCGTATGCATGGCTCAAAACGTATGTCTGTAGTATGGTGCCTGTGTGGGCGATGGATGTGATATCCTTGATGAATTGAATCGTAACCAGAGTGTACAAGGGTTTGGCGTTCATTATGCAGTGATCTCGGAATAGTGCTAGTTGCAAATATCCACCAATATATATTCGATTACTTTTGAATATTTAAAGCATTCCTTGCACAATGGACCACTGACAGAAAATTACACTGTCACCAGCTCCATCATAAACAGCTTCTGACAGCACTAGCACCTCTTGGTCCTTCATAGTGGAAACTCACAGAACTACAGCGATGCTAGTCGGAAATATCAGTACACTTAGCACGGAACTCGCTGCGCACAGTAGAAGCTGATAATGGTGTAGTCGCAATGAAAATTGTGCGTCGTAAGCGACAAGCTCGCCACGACTAGACGCTACAAGGACAGATTGAGAATATGTAAATGTAGAGGGACACGATAATTTGAATGTGGGAGGTGGCGTGACTTCACCAATTTCAACAGAGACTTCTATTGTGATCAAATTTTTCATTTCGTTTTTCACCATCAACTGTCGACGATGTTCCAAGATGCGCTCCTTTCAATTTGGTCGGGTTCCTCAAATAGACCTCAAGTATATCTAGATAGATTGGCGGCACACATAACTCAACCTGGCGACGTTTCCGCGGTGTAACCAATGCCAGTAAATTGTAGTCAGGAAGAGAATGGAGTCTAGCCGAGAGTGCAGAACGTAATCCTCACTAAGAGAGCTATCAGTCACCAATGTTGGTCATCGAGAAGAACAGTTTGAACATGTTCGGCACCACGACCTCTTAGATGGCTCCTTGAGACGATTGAGTGTGTAAATCTCGCTATCTTCATCTTCCAAAAATTAGCTTTCAAAAATCAGCAAACGCACCGCCATTTCCATCACACACTGCGTCGTCTTGATTAGTTTGCGCCACGCCTGTCCAATGTGCCACAACACCTCGTCGTCTGGAATCGAGCGGGTCAACAGTGTCTTGTCGGGAAAAATACCCAATTGACTCTCCCGATGGCCAGTGACGGCGATAGCGTTCAAATTCGCCCTGGTCACAACATAGTCACCCGTGGCCAACTTCATTAATGGTGTTATTCAAATGCTGGTAATGGTAGTTAAGACGCCTGCTACATGTGATAGGCAAGTGAGAACATGCGTGGAAAGAAAGTAGATGATCGTATCTTGTGCGTTTTGATCTTTTTATAAATTTTCCGGTTGCCAGAGTCGTTCAACTTGAAATTACAGTAAATCCTCATGTACGTGTGAAATAGAGGACAGCTCGAACTGCTGCATCTCGATACCTTGCAACTTTGTGAAGATCTCTCTCTCTCCACTAACGCAGCTTGGACAATCATCGACGTTATGTTCTTCATTTTCGTTGTCCATCCCAGTCGCCAACACCCTCGACCTTCTCATCCCTTACTTCCGTCTCCTCGTGCCAGAACAGTTTTACCAATTTGTGCAGCTGTTCCACAACTAGTAATGCCATTATTCAGTTTAATGACATGAGGCCTGGGTGGCGCTAACATTGACGTCGATAGTAACTTTTGACACAACAGCTGTTACCGGCGATAGCACCTGACGTACTCACTACCGCGTGTTTCCGAGACTCGGACCAAGTCGATCCATCAAAGCCTGCAGATGCTGCTAAAGTTTCAATGTATTGTTAGCGCCTTAAAGACGCTAGTCTTGCGCATTCGCGAAACCGTGGCTGTACAAAACTCGACTATTTCCACAAACACAGAGCGCAGAGCATCTGCACATCCAGGGCATCAAGTCGTCCACCTAGGTCAAAACGGTTGCTCGTTACACGTTACTACTTGGGTCACTAAGCGCCCATTAGGTTATTCAACATGTAAGCTATTCAAGGTACTTTACATATACTCTCGAAATGGATGGAACCGTGCACGCCTCACTCTCGTGACATCACGACTCCGAATTTTGCACCACATTGGCAATCTATGGTGGTGCACGAGCGAACTTCGCAGCTGTAGGACGTCACTTCGGCATCAGCAGCGACATGGCTCGTCGTATTTACAGCAGTCGCTATGCCGTCCAACTCCGCCCTCAAGGCCGACCAAACCTGATCCTGTCACTCGCATTCCCTACGTTGCTGAAACAAAAAATGTCGAGGTGGGTATGGCAGAGCTGTTCTGCCCGAGACTTCCCCATAAACTGGACGCACTCCTGACAATTGTCAACTACATCAACGCAGCTACATGTACATTGGACATTTGCATGTACGTTATCGTGAAGTCGTAAACGCTATAATTCGATCTGCTCAGCGTGAAGTAATGGTGTGCGTCTTCATCAACCTCCAGCAAGCGCAAGCGTACCCCACCGCCAACCGAGGGTTCATTGCGACGGACCTAATTTAAATGAACCACCGGGATACCGTGTCTCAAGACACGCATGCCAAATTTGCAATCGTAAGCTTTACTAATGTACTTGTTGCTTGTACGAACCATTTGCTTTCAGATCGGCGGCGAAGTTGCGATCTCTGGCTCGGCAAATTGGTCGGCGGAGGCATTCAACGATAACTTCGAAGCGATTCTAGTTGTTCGTGCACTAGAATTTGCGGATGCGTTCACCCGGCACTTCGATGCTATTTATGTTCAAGCGAAGCACATAACTTCTAGTATTTCCACACGGTTGTGGTTTTCAATACGAATCAAGCTAGAGTAGGTCATGTAACTTCAAATCAAGTGGTTTCGCAGTGCAGTTTTCAAGTGCAACATGCCGTTGTGAAAGAGATCTCCGTCAATTATCGTGCATGTGCTACTCCGTCTGTACGCGGTCTTTCTCATTACAGTTCAACAGGTCTCCAAGTTGGTATACAGCAATATCGATTACGGTACATTACCCCTTCTGTTACACGAATATCAGACACTTCGCGGCGCGGTTCTCGGGAAAGTAGACCTTGCATCCGATGACATCTTTCGCATAGATGAGAACGAGTCCCAGTTTTGCGTTATCATGATACTTTTTCCGTCCTGGGGTCCCTGGCACCTGTACGTACGCGAGCGCCCCGAGCTTATCTATGTGTTGCAAAATCGGGTTTGACAGCGAACTTGATTTCGTAGGGAATACCCTGTTTACCCTTGTTATAGATTCGGTTCTTAACGTACACCGCATTCCATAGTGCTTCAGGCCATAGGCTCCAGGGAAACCAGCACCATGCATGGGCGCCTTCGTCATCTCGTCCAGTAATTGATGGGTTCGTTTACATAAGTTCAGCTGCGAACTCTTCGGACCAACCAATATATGCTCGATTCCATGTGACTTATACCAGACATCGATGCCCTTGTTGGCAAACTCGCCACCATTATCCGTCTGGACCTGATGCAATTTATACTACAAGTTCACTGTGCGCGTCAGCTATTGTTCAATCTTGTGTCTTTCGGCTTGGCGCTCTGCCCACAACACATATTCCTTCATGTGCTGGTTGACAACGGTGCTAGCTTTGCTCTTCAGCAAGTGAATCCTGACAAACCACGAGTATCCATCCATAATCACATGTACGCCTCGTATCGGTTCCGATGTCCCTGCTCGGGATCAGCAAGTCGGTATACACTTCTTGATTGACTTTTCGATGTCTCGGCCGAGCTTCTGTTGGTGTGATCGCTGCGTCTGCTTGCCAAGATGACAGACATCGCAGGTTCCCAGCTCCCGTTGTTGTAACATCATACCACGAACTAGATCTTTGTCGGCTATTATCTTCAGATACTGCGGGCTTGTATGACCTACGCGATCATGCCAGACGTTCAGCGATGCCACTCCTCCTGCAGCAGTGAAGCACTATCGGGCGGCGCAATCGAGTCACTACTCGTCGGATTTGTCACTTGAAATCCCCATGCTGTTTCATGGGGAGTGGCAGCTATGACAGTTCACTCACCTTCTCTTACACAGAACGATCTCGTTTGTGGGTAACTGCCGAAGTCAAATCCCTGCTCTGCTGCCAAATCAATCGATAATAGCCCATGGGTAGCCCCAGACACGAAAAACACCCCATTCAGGTAAATAACAGCTTGTTCTCCATCGACATCAGAAACTAGCTCCACAATTCCTACCTAGCTATTCAGGAAGCCAAAACCGGTGTTACGCCTTGTATATGCTGGGATTGATGTGAGTGTGGGGTGAACGACACGTAGTCTAATGGATTTTCCGTCACATGAACCTTTGCCGCTATATCAAAGTACCACCAACTATTATACGAATTAGTCTCAATTTCTTATTGATCAACATAGCTGTGCACGTCGGATTGACTATTAACGGCGCTCGCTGCCTCACTCGTGCTGTCAAGTTCGTCACTTTGGACGTCGTGCGGCATTTCCGCGTCAAGAAGCAGTTTATCAATAAGATCCGTCACCTGATGCACCTCTCCATCCCCGCTGGATGAACCTCTCGGCTCGTTATTCTCCAGTCAGGGCGTCATGTTCGCATGCGGCATCCGCTTCTGCTCAAATGCACTAGCTCCACCTCTGTCTGAATTTCTTATCTTCTGAGGACATTCGTTCCTCCGGTGCTCTATACTATCACATATGTAGCACTTTTTCGCTCGCTTCTTCTTCTAGTCCTAGGTCTTGCTTCCATGCTGCTGGCTCTTTCAGTCCTCGGCTTGCTACCCTCTCCCCTATTACCACTGATCTTCGATCCGCATATCTGTCCACCTTTGACTACCTGGTAGGCCCTTTGGCGCGAATCAGCGATTCGGATCAATTCTCGAGTAATGAAGTTGTCCGCACTGTTGTATTTTTAGTGTCTCAAACTTGTACGGATGGGGAAAACTATTTAGCGTCAAATCGACCAAGGTAATGTCATCAAATTGATCATTCATCACTGTAGTCGTCCAGCGCTGATTACGTCTAAAGTACACAGGCCGTCAGTACCGAAACTTTCGCCACTGCGCCAGTGTGTACCCTGCTGCTAGCAAACCAACTTTATTTTGAAGGCGAATCGACCACACTTCAACGCAGTGCGGGCAGCTACGCAAAAGAGAGTGAGATTATCCCTACCGCTATGCTTCTTCCTATCTTTTTGTATCTATCCTTTCTGCCTATCTCGTTCATTCCCAGCTACGCAGTGACCTGGGCCACGGCGCCAATCCTCGGACCAGACGCAGCTATCGAAGTCAACACATGGATCCTTACCACGAAGTCAGCGACCTCGCTTCAACGCTTTAGTTACCAACAACGTTCGAGCTCGCGGTAGATGTTCTCTATCACCAACTAACTTAACGCACGTACTACCGATGGATATGCACAATCAAAGTTCCCAGCGACTCTGAACTGAGTTGCTTGGGTGTGCGCCTTGGACTCCCATCCTACTCATCGCGACGGTGCCGTCAACTTGGAAGCCACATGCCCCCTGTCCTTCCGCTTCTCGCCGTGCACACCGCCGATAACTACATACACCAAGACTGTCAACAACTTCGTGTCACGCTCGTCCACCACTTCGTTCCATTCGTCACAGCTGCGTCCGTCCAAGAACACCAACTTTTGTCCGTCACCTCGTGATCGTGTCGGCCTTCGCTCCACTCGGCCGAATCTAAACTGTTCTCGTTCACTGAGTTCGCCTTCGGGAAGATCCAGGTATTGTGCAGCAGATCACTTATTGGCGTAAGCCTTGCCTCACGTTCAACATCTAGCTATCCGTGTCAGACTTCCGCACTGTATGTCGTTCCACTAGGTTTGTTGGATTCATCGCCAATCTATTACGGTTCTACAGGTCTCCAAGTTGTCAAATGGTGCTGTCCATAATTAAGTTGAAAGTATTCTCAACACATCTACGTTTGGTCACCGGTGAGGTTAATGAGAAACTCACGAAAAAACGCTGGAGTTGTCACGTTATTGGAGGTCGTCTAACACCAGCACAAACAAAGAATGTACGGTTTGTAATACAAAGTAGAAACGAACACAATAATTACCATCGCGAATCAACCATCGGGCAATATACGCAGCAAGTCAATCTCGAATGGTTTTTTGCTTCAGCCAGGTTTTAAGACGTTCGCTTCTCTGTTCTTCATTTTGTACGCATTCGTATATTGATTCTGGACACCTCGTCACTAGAATATCGCTTGGTGTGACCGTGTATTGTTTTGCGCGGATTTGCCGGTGCTTTATTTCGCGGATGCCAAGTCCATGTATCTTGTGCCCATAAACTAAGGGACTATTGGCATTGATGCCGACGTAGCCTTGCAAAGAGATTTCGTTTGCAATCGAAGTAAACAGATGTGGGTGTAGGTCTTGCTTTTGTGATGGACAGGTTGCCCAAACTGGTGGATTACATTCCATACGTCGTCAGTCGCTTTTGATGGAGGCGCGTGTGTCATACCTTCTGGAAGACGATGTGCGGATGTCGGCTCTATAGCGTGCTCTTCCTATGCGAGATAAATTATCGTTGTCCGGCTAGACACCAGAATTCCCGATAGGCTACTAGGTGTTAACTCCTTCGTTATTCTCATACGTGTGTTGTTCATATTGAAGAACGCGTAGACACGCTCGACACTGCAAAGCTAGATACAATGTTAGTTGCAAATGATAAATGGTCAGCAAATTGATCTTCGTTACCGTATGAAAAGGTCCACTGCACTACAGAACTTGTTAGTACGTAAGTGGTGCACAGGACACCCACATATACAGCATGAAGAGGCTTCTGTGATGCCGCCAAAGCAGCAATCGGTTTTAGCACACTTTATGTACGATAGCCGCGAGAGACTGTTCTACGAGTTTGGTGCATCGTTAAATGAGAGGAAAGGGTTTTTGCGCGAGTGGATGGAAATTATCACTGATATTAGCGGCGATAAAATCAGCTTATACAGTGATAATGGATTATCACTAATAACAGATGAAACGTATTATCACTTTCATTAACAGCGATAATATCACTGAGACCACTGATAAATCGGTCAATGCTAACAACCCCTGGAGGTCCCCCTTCCCCCTCGTCCAATATACCACACCCCACCTCGTCGCAAGCGCCTTGTGATCATTGGATTTGGTGGTAGGAGACATGGGTTCGGGTTTGCTTTTCAACAAGTCGGTCGCAAACACCTCGCTTCTGTCTACCTCTTCTCAATTAGCATGGTTTGCAGTGCGTAATAGAGCGACAATAGTTTGTCTTTCCTTATGGGGTATATTTTGCTGCTAGACATTTCTAGGTCGTCACCAGAATTACCGCCGTCAATTATGCTAAAGTATTTGAAATTTTGCGAATAAACGCAAGATAGTGTTGAGTAAAAGATGTCAGTTTCGAAAAGTTGGTGGTCACATGCCATCTCTCCGTCGCATTCCTCGATGTCCATTGATGGTGGGTGACCGCCACCATTATCACCATTAGAAACATCTACCTCAAAGATATTGATCTATCTCCTTCCATTCAATATAGAGTGTACTGTTGGGATTACGATGCAGATCCGGCAACCGTGACTATGTTGGTTTAGAGAGAGATACGTTGGATCTATTTGATGAATAACTCAATGAACCATTTTGTGCTCTTTTTATGAACCTGGAACATGCATAACCTGTGAATGGAGAGCCCATGATCATCTCTTCCTTGCAATCTGATGTTACAAGGCTATAGATGAAAGAAACGTGAGTGATTTTATTAGGAACGTCGAATGTAGCAGGTCCGAGGTGACCCACGAAGGTGTAGATGAAATTGTGGGAGGTTTGGATGTCGCACCGAGCGAAAACTCGACCGATGCAGTGTTTAGAGCGCGACAGATCGAAGCGTTTAACCTTTGAGAGCTCCTCGAGCTGACCTCAGGGTACACCCATGCTTGGAGCGATGCATCCAACAGTAAAAATGCAGTGGGGGAACTGCCGCTTCTTGGATTGATCAGAACTGGCACCCTCACCGCCTATCGTTGCTTGCAATAGCAAAAAAACGATGGGCTCAAGACGGAAGAGGTGGCAGCATTAATAGACGAAAAATAAAATCAGGGCTCGGACTGGATGTGCGAAAAATGCTTTGCTACTTCGGATATTGCTCTGGTAGCGCGCAAAGTATCGAATTGTTTCGATACTGCATTTCAAACGGTCTGTGCTATACATGCATTGAGTCTTTGTATTGGTTATGGAATCCGATTAAAGTAGTATCCAATTGATCCTAAAACGAATCAAGAAGTGAAGAATAGGGCAATTGTAACAGACGGAGTCCCGTTTCCTGAAGGTGGTGCGTTTATCCGGAAATTGCATGCTCTGAAAAACAGTTCAGATTTTCAATGCTAACAAACCCTGGAGATCTCCAGAACCTGTTGGGTCGGCTTCTCCTAATTTCCTCCTTTTTATTCTGTCGAACGTAGCGTTCTCGATGGAGACATGTGTGATTATCTGTCACCCTAAGAAAGGCTTAGACCAAGGCGATGCTACTGGCCTCATTCAGCAGATTACAGGTTAACATGATGCGCAGCTGCTGGCAAACAACCTATTACGTTATTTGACGAAGGCAAAAGAACAAGATCAATTTAAGGACTCGTTAGATAATATCTCAGGAGTTGGTAACGGAGCCATGACTTCGTATTGGAGTTCTCCCCTAGTTGTCAAGTGGGTTTGGGCTTCGTCAATTTAGGTGAGACGGGAAGATGTTGCATGAATCAAGTTGAGAGCGCTCTTGCGTAGATATTTGGAAAGTAATCTAAGAAGGAAGGGGTCTTCTGGGAAAGACTCAGACAATATTCATTGGTAACGCCCGGGTGAAACTGGACATAAACGAACAACTGGTGGTAATGAGGGTGGTAGTAGTTGCTTGACAGTTTTGCGACTGAATCCTTCTAGCCAAACTACCCTGCGACAACTACCGATAGGGATCCAAACTGTATTCTCATAATACAGCCAACCACGGCTTGAGGCCCTAGAACGATATGACCTAACACAATTAAGGTAGTGGTGAATGAAGATAAGGACACTGTAATCAGGAAGGAAAAACCTCAGTTGAGACTTACACATATGGCGCCATACTGGATGAAGCTCAGAGCCTCGGTTCTGCTCATCCCTTGGACTTCGGGACAATGACAACACTTCCCAAATTCCACAGAAGGTATGGGCGGGATTAATATTTGTAAAGCGAAAGTTGCCCATTTTGGGGATTTACGGAGGATACCTCCAGCGGATGGTAGATACGGGTACAGGTCGAGCTATGATGCTAGACAAAGGTTGGTTTCAAAGAAGCTTGCAGCTTGCCTGCGACCACGCCTACACATCCGGTAAAAGTACCGCTTTAAATAGCGCTAAACAGGGCTCAATGAAGTTTTACGCTGAAATTACAGGGGAATTTGCTTGTGTCAAAGCTACGGATATTGCATATTACCGCGACTACGATAGTAACCTTTTAAGTACAGACTACTTGGCAAGCAAGGAAACAAATACTTTCAGTCAAAGTAGGGATAGTTCCTGTTCGGTTTTGGAAAGGACTTCAAACTACTTTGCGGTATTCATAACAAAGGGAAAGCTTATTTCTTCCAAGGGTAAAGCCAGCTAGAGTAGTGTCTCAACTATGTTGTATTGTGACAACATCTTCTAAGAGCGGCTTATAAGATTAGACATAACAACTGCCTAATTAGGGCTAAAAGAAACCAGAAGATTGAGCGACTATCAACTGTGAACTGAAACATATGACATCTTATATAAGACCTGTGCTCACACGCACGACTGACGAATCTCCCACTGAAATAAAGTGAAAAATAAAGCGGCTGAGCCACTTCATTCGCCTCATACGAACTCGACCGAAAAATTATGAATTGATGGTCAAAACGGCTCTGCTTGTTATCGATATGCTCTAGCGGTTGTACAATCGCTTACAAGTAGTATGTTGAAATCATGCCTTTAAAATAGGTTCTTGGTAAAATAAACATATGAAAGAAGGCGTATGTCTAGTTTCCGTAAAAAAGCTTGTAGGATAAGGTCAGACGGAGGTCCTGAATTTCTAGATGCAGGCGCTTTCAAATTATGTGCAAAGTTCCAATTGGAGGTTAAGAGTTCAAGTGTTGAGTTCTAAGAGGAAACGGCAGTGCTGATCTCGCGCCAGTCATGATTGATTGGCTTCTGTTGCGCTCTTCAAGGAGCCAACACGACGGCAAAGCAGGGACGTAAGACACTGTTTTATGTACGCGTATACGTCCCTACATTATTCGCCTACCAACAGATAGGCTAGAATTTAAACCTCCAGAGGAGCTACTTTATATAAAGAGTCCAATGGCCTAGCTCTCATGACGTGGGGGACCTGCAATGCGCATATCCAAAATCAACGCGGAAAAACCTAACGTTCGGCGATATAGGCAAAATATGCAAGCGTTTAGGTCTATCACCCAGCTTCAAATGAAATCGCCTTCAGGACAATATAATTTAACTCGGCATATGATAAGACGAATATTTCCTACAGAGGATATTCATGGTAACGAGACTGAGATAACCGCCGTCTAGCAACTGAACAACTCGAAATATCTGCTCATGTTGAAGGTGTGAGTTCAGAGCCTGTCGTGTCAATGATCAGTCCTACTATGCAAATCAGTAAAATGTAAAAAACATCAAAAAGAATAATTGCCTTTTTACGTGTGTGGGTACAAAACCCTACAAATACATATATTGGAATTGGTGGCTTCCAAAACTGCCACGCGTCCTGAGCCTCAGATTCTCTGAGGCTCTTCCTCTCTCTCTAACACTCTCCTTAATATACCTCACTTCTGGATTTACCAGCTCCTACTCACCAGCTACACGGTCTCCGCTTCTCCTTTACTTCCTATCTACCTAAGTGCGTCGACATGACGCTTCGACAGGTTATGAACCTAACGTTAGGGAGAAATGGAGACGACTTTCCGCGCCTAAATGGCTCTAACTTTGCTGTCTGGAACGCTCGCGTCCGTGCAGCTCTCGACGGTCGAGGCCTCCTGGGCTTTATCGACCAAGAAGACTACGACGGCGACTCCGACTCATCAAACGCTGAGTCAGAGGACGATGTCGATCCGCCTAAATCGAAGGCCTCGCATCCGCCCTCGCCCACGTCGTCGGAAGCCATCCTGTCCGACACAGGCGCGTTGCCTTTCGAAAGCGACCATGACGACGAAGATACCCCAGCGGATGCTGCGGCACCTAAGGGTGATAGCTCATACTATGAGGCGGCATCAGACTCTTCCGGCAACTCGTCAGAGGCGAAGGCCACCGACTCGAAGCCTTCTCGCTCACCCACCTCTACCTCGAAACCTCTGCCATCTCCTCCGGCGATTAAATCTTTCGTCGAGACGAAACGTGAGAAGGAAAGACGCCGAGCATTGCTCCGCGCACAAGTTAAGAAGGCACATGCTAAACAGCGCGCTGCCAAGAAGCGTGCGACTCGCAAACCGAGCTCGCATGAGAGACGCCGAATGGAGCGCAAAACTCGATCGTTTTTGATCTCTACTATTGATGATGCACACGTGCTTCTTGTTGAGGGATCTACGTCGGCCTACTCCATCTACCAAAAACTACGCAACCGCTATGAGGGCTCGGCTGCCCATGGCGACCCGTACTACATCAACCACTACTTTACGACCATCAAGTTTGAGGAGGGTACGGGCCTAATGGCGTTCTTCCTGGCCTTAGAACGCGCGTTAAAGGCTGCTGCTAAGGCTACTGGCATTGTGATGACCGATGAACAAAGGTCACACTATCTGTATCACGCGATGCCTTGTACGTGGAAGCCTGACCTTGCGATCTGGAAGGGTAGTAAGAAGTTCATCCCCTACACCGATCTCAAAACGAACATTGAGCGAAAGGTGATGGATGACTACGCCTAGCGCAAGTACGTCATCGAGAAAGGTAGTCCTGAGTCTGTTGCGACTGCCGGCGAGACGGTTCTCCAAGCTATCTCAACTACACCCGATGGCCGTGATGACCCACCCCGCCACTCCCAATGTTGTACCTACTGTCAGCGTCTAAATCACTTCATCCGTGATTGTCGGGTACTTCAAAAGCACCGGCGCACTGGTATGGTCAAAGAGGGCACTGTTCTACCGACCAACTTTGGCATTATCGAGCGGAAATCACGAGAGGATCACAATCCCTTCCCGCCCAAGCATCCTCGCAATCAGCGTTCGGATGACCACCAGAGGTCTGCTACTCGCAACGAAGGTGGGGCCAAGGCTCCGGAGATCTACGATCGCTTTGGTAATGCGATCAGTTTTCATTATCTCCAACGCAAGTTCAATTCACGCGGACGATAAGCTGGCCTTATCGTCTACGCGACTGTCTTCATACCAGATGTTAGTCTCTCCGCTACCGGTACCGGTCCTCACGACCCGACCTGGACGGTGGACTCGGGATGTACCCGCCACGCCGCGTATCAAGAATCCTGATTCAAAGAGATCAGACCGTACGCTGGCGCAATCATGGTTGGTGGAAAGCAACAACTGCCCATCTGTGGTATCGGCGATGTCACCCTTGAGGTGGTTGACACCTCTGGACGCCGCGCCAACTAGAGTTCCCTGACGTTCTTTATGTTCCCGACATGAAGTTCAATTTTCTGGCGATCGCCCAGATCCTTAAAATGGGAATTCGGCTTGTTTTTAGTCGTACGCGCTGCACATTCTTCGTGGGCAAGGCTTACAAACTCCAGGTCGAGCTCGCCTCTAACATGGATTTGTTCCAACTTACGGCCGAAACGACAACCAAGACGCCATCCAGCGCACTTGTGGCGTCGGCTCCTGCGGACGACGAACCCGCTAATGCCCTTGTGGCTCAACCAGGTATGGACTCTACTGTCTTATTATGGCACAAACGTCTCGGTCACCCTAACTTCCGTGCCATGCAGACCATGTCTAGGACCCATGCGGCTCCAGAACTGGCGTTCTCCCAAGCATCGGCGATTCCCAAACATTTCTTTCCATCGTGCATCTTTGCTAAGGCACATCGTGTCCCTTTTAATAGCAATGTTGATCGCTCAAAAGCACCTCTTGACAAAGTTCATTCTGACATCAATGCCCCCCCCTCTGCCTTATCCTAGCCTGAGTGGTGCCCATTATTTCATAACGTTCATCGATGACTACTCGCGCTTTATGCACCTCTATGTGGTCGGGCATAAGTCAGACCTGTATGATTGCTACGAAAAGTTCCGCAAGGCAGCTAAGCACCGTATCAACACCGAAGTTGGTACGCTTGAAACCCAGTTCAATCACTACGATCCTGAAGTTCAACGACTTCAAAGCGACAATGGTAAGGAGTATGAGAAGCTTGGCAAGATAATTTTCGATAGCTATGGCACACATGCTCAATTTACCAATGCGTACACACCTCAACAGAATGGTGTTGCGGAACGACGGATGCGCACAATCCTAGAACGAGTGCGAGCTCTGCTTATTGACGGCGACCTACCTCGTCAGCTTTGGGGGGAGTGCTGCCAGTACGTTACCCACCTTATCAATGTAACTTCAAGTAGTGTACTCCCTAGTAGAACCACTCCATACGAGCTCTGGCACGGAAAGAAATCAAGCCTGAAATACATCAAGGTGTTTGGTTGTGCTGCGTTTGCACCCATTCCAGAACCACATCGCGATAAACTTGAGCCTCGTGCCAAACTGTGCATGTTTGTCGATCTACCACAAAATAAAAAAGGATATCGACTTCTTAGCACTACAGAAAACCGCATCGTAAACAGCCGTGACGTTACGTTCAAAGAAGACACGTTTCCTACTCTAACGTTTCTCGAACGAGCCGCCCCAAATCCACTGAGCACGTCATTACCTGTTCAGAAAGAACTCCTGCCTCCGCTAAGTGCACTTCTCAAACGTAACCAAAACTTTTTGGTGGCCACTGATGCCGACGTATGCACCTCTTCCACTAAGAGAATTAAATGTGAACACATTCCTGCAGTTTACGCTAAAGCACTACTCCATGAGCACATTGACTTGGAAAAAGAGCATACCCGACACTAAACCATCGTTAGTCTCTTAGCAGCACGCTATGACCCTGATCCTAAGACCTATAAGGAAGCCATGCGCTCCGCACACGCATCTGACTGGCATATGGCCACTCTCTCTGAATATGAATCGCTCGTACAGAACCAGACTTGGACACTAGTACCACGCCCACATAACCGCAAGGTGATACAATGTCGATGGGTCTTTGTGCGTAAACGTGATGAAACTGGTAGCATTGTACGCTTTAAAGCTCGCCTGGTCATTAAGGGCTTTCAGCAGAAGTATGGCATAGATTATACAGAAATCTTCTCACCTGTCGTACGGATGAAAGTTCTTAGACTGCTGCTCACGCTTGCAGCTATCCTCGACTATGAGATTGAGCAAATGGACGTTAAAACGGTTTTCCTAAACGGATCACTTGATGTGGGAATCTTCATGGAACAGCCTGAGGGATTCGCATCGAAGGATAAACCAGGTTCGGTGTGCCGTCTTCGCAAGAGTCTCTACGGCCTCAAGCAAGCACCGAGAGTCTGGTACCATACCTATGCAAAGTACCTCGAGCGTCTTGGTTTCAGTCGCCTAGTTAAGGACCGTTGTGTGTTCTTTAAAATGATATTCAATGCACCGTGTTACATTTCGGTTTATGTCGATGACCTCTTGATCATCTCACCGTCCAAACAAGTCATTGCTCGGGTCAAATTGTCCCTGCGATCTGAATTTCACATGACCCATTTAGGGGGGGTATCTTCCCTCCTTGGTTGGACAATTGAAAGAAACCGTGCCAACCGTTCTATCTTTATTCACCAGAGAAAATATGCATCCAAAGTGCTGGACCGATTCTCAATGTTAGAAAGTCATCCAAAGAGCACACCCATTGCACAAAAGCTAAGTGCCAATGATTGCCCAAAAGACGATGAAGCTAAGGCTCGTATGGCAAACAAGCCGTATCGTGAAGCAGTAGGTAGTTTCATGTACCTCATGACAGGCACTCGTCCTGATCTTGCATACTTCATTCGAGAAGTAAGTCAGTACCTGGATAACCCAGGGCAACCGCACTGAAATGCAGTCAAGCGTGGCCTGCACTACCTAAAAGGCACAATGGGTTATGGCATAATTCTAGGTGGAGTGGATAACATAGACCTCCTACAGTCAGATCAATACCTAATGGCATATACGGACTCAGACTACGCGGCATGCCAAGACACACGGCGCTGTATTGGTGGCTTTATTACTATGTTCTGCAAAAGTCCTATCAGTTGGGTCTCGCGGAGACATCATACAGTGGTGCTCTCAACGACGGAAGCAGAGTATATCGCACTCTGCTATTGCATGCAAGAACTTATCTACATTAAGTTACTGCTAAGAGAACTAGGCTATGAGAGTTCTAAACCCACATTGATAATGAAAGATAACCAAAGTTGCGTAAAGATATGTAACAACCCAGAGCTTCACCGAAGGAGCAAACACATTGATGTTAAATACTTCTTCGTACAGGAGAAGGTCGCACGTAAGGAGTTTACTATCAGCTACTGCAACACCAACGCAATGTGCGCTAATGTGGCGAAGTGGTTCTGCGAAATCGCAAGATCGCAGAGGTCCTCTTGCACACTGCGCCCGAACTGCCGACTAACGGAGGGGGTACTCCGATCTTCCGTGAAGTTACTTGATCTCACCTTGTGTACCCGTCGGTGGGACTAGATCGCTCCTCGGGTGATCTCGATTAGACGCGCTTGTTGTCGATCTTGCTGTCTGACAGGACAGCGGGAGAGGTGGCAGCAGCGGGGATACTTCTACTCGCTGCGCCGTGTAGTTACCGAGCTTCGATCTTGGTTGTACTTGGTCGATCTTACTCTGACCAGTGTCGATCTTAGCTCGGGGGGGGGTCTTGTGGTCGGTGTGTGACCTTTATCCAACGCTTCCAATACGTGCTTGCCGCTTCCTATAGCGGGGTCTTGAGATTTGAGGGTTGACGAACGTCCAGCCAAGCAATCTGGGCGTAGGGGTTCTACTTAATGTCGATCTTGATCCTGCGTGACGTCGGGGGGGCCAATCTTGTATATCCCTACCCGGAATAGCGAAGAAGAAGGAAGACTTGTGTAGTAGAAGGTAAAAACAACTCTGAATTAATGGTTAATATCCTATGCTTCCCATCTGTGGCTATCCATACCGCACTGGCTTCTTAAAACCCATAATAAAGCTAAGATCGATATTTACCTGTCAGGATCGATATCGCGTGGGTACAATCGTCTTGGGCAGGGATAATAGCGCACGCATTCACTTGGTCAATATAGTGAAGGTCACTATACCGAGGATCACCGTAGAGAGGGATTGCTCTTGATCTTGATTGACGGGACGAGATCGAGATCGGAAAACTTCTTATCTGCTTCACCACAACCGTCCCCTGCGCGAGTGGTAGCAGCACAACTGCTTTCACTCGCCGCATCGCATCTCCTTCCTGCCCATCGTCTTCCATGGTTCAAGATCAAGCCTCCAATCTTCCGTCCACTCCAAGATCGACTACGCCACCGGGCCAATTGGGCCTGCTCGCGGTAGCCGCCGCCGCCGTCGATCCTGACTCGTCTTCCAACTCACCACCCCACCCTCATTCTTCGTGTCCAGAGTGCCACCGGTTGCATTCTGCGCCGACGGCCCATGTTCACCGGTCTTATGTGGACCTGCAAGTCGTTCGGGCGTCACTCCAAGACGTTCAAGCTTCCCTAAGAGGCGTGGAGGACCTTATCAGCCGTGAATCGGTCTTCCGCCAACTGCAAGATGATCATGAGGATCTTCAACACGCTCACGTGGATTCTCTTCGTCATATGGGCGATCTGCATCGGAAATTGAGTCACCTCCGATCTCAGGCCATGCCGTTCGCTAAATTTTGCCAAGATCGGTATGACGCACTGATCGAAGCACTGGAGGATTCCAACGCAGAGCTCGTAGAGAGCAAATCCACGGTTGAAGAACTTGAAGAGAAGCTAGACAGGGTGTCCAAGCTTCGGGAGGCTTACGACGAGCTGCATGCCACCTCCAAGAGTACGATCTTATGTCTGGAAGACGAGATCGACACTCTGAAGCGCCAAGTCCAGAACCTCCAAGCTCAACTGGCTGCTCTAACCAGTCATCCCGATCTTGGTTCCCCGCCTCCCACTGCGCTCGCCCGACTCTTATTCAATCAAGATCAGGAACTGATTGCCGCTCGTCAGCGCGATCAAACCCAAGATCAATCGCTGCTGGAGGTCCGTCAGCACTTAAAAGACCGAGATCAAGAATTATCTACGGCTCAGCAGCGGTGTCAGGCCCTGGAACGGTCAGAAGCTTCACTAGAAGCGGCGGCTCTCCAACTCCAGCGTCAGATCAGCGCGCAAGATCGACGGATCGCTCGGCTCCAGGAGGAAAGGGATCAATTTCGCACGAGCTGCCATGAGGCTCAATCTGAGCGAGATCAAGCGGTGGCGAAGGTAGCGTCTTCGTCTGAGCGTCTGGATAAGGCTCGGGCGGAACTTCGCGCTCGTGGGAATCATATTGATTCTATGAGGGCCAACATTTCCCGCTTGGAGCAGCAAGTCGCCGATCTTCAGACTGCCAGCTCCCAAGTTGATCATCAATTTGTGAGTCAGAAACGTGAGCTTGCTGCTCTACGGGTTGAGCATGCTGCTCTCTCTGCTCATTACACGGACGCCTATAGTCGATTCTGGGCTGTGGCCCGTTCTCTCAATCAAGACGTCGCTCTTCCGACTCCTGCAAGTCTGACTCGTCCTCGATCTGGGTCGGAGTCATCCCCACCGCGATCTCGCAAGACTCGGCGACTCGATCTTTCGTCCTCCAAGTCTCCTGATGGTCTCCCTGACTCCGAGGGTCCGGATCCTGACGTCCCTGAACCTGAACTTCCCGATCTCCCTCAAGAGTCCGAGATCGAGCAAGAAGATGGGTCTCCTGAGCAGGACGGCGGCTCTCCTGATCTTCCTCAAGGGTCCGAGATCGAGCAAGAAGACGGCTCTCCCGAGCAGGAAAGCGGTTCTCCTGAGGACGATGACGCGGACGATCCTGAGATGTTAGCCGCTTTGGTTAAATCTCGTTCGGATCTTCGTCGATCCAAGCCATCCGGAGCAGCTCAGGGTACTTCGGGGACTGCCGGCCATCCTATCGACTTGGGTGGCGAGGGAAGTGACAATATTCCTTCCGACGACCCATCCGAGCAGTCTCCGGAGGTCGATCCTCCTATGGGTAGTCCCAATTCCGCCCCTGATGACAGTGATCTTGAATCCAGTGCGGGTAAATCACTCCTGGATATTCGACAGTCCTCCGAGGCCACCACCTTGACTCCGCCACACCCCAAGGTTCCAAGATCAGAGTGGATTCCCAGCTTGATCACCAGGCGTCTATTTCGCTCAGCGGACGTCTTCCCTTGGGATGTCGACCGCGTGAGCCACCTGAGCATCTCCACCTTGAACACCAAGGTGTTGAGCCACCTTTTGCTCGGTGTTTCCGAATGGCTATTTCCTGACGTGGTTCCTTCAGCGACACCTTCTCGGGTCGAGATCGAAGATTTTGTCACGGGCCCTGCTGTGGATGCTCTCATGTCTCTCAATCCTCCACCATGGGCATCTCTGGAATCCACCGAGGGACCCCTCTCTTTCATGGTCGATTTCATGCCTCCTGGTTTTTGTGAGAAGTACTTGGAATATGAGGAGAAGCATCTCCAGGCGCTCTGGGAGTCCAGTCACTTCCTGCCGATCTCAGACGACATGTGCGTTGCGGACGCAGCCTTATCAGCCTACCATGAAGGTCGTCGTCAGCGTCGATCTCGGGCTGGAGCTGCCTGGAAGCAGTTCTTGTTTCGACATCTCATCCCGGCTCTGCGTCAACAGTATTGCGATCTGGATATCTTGCTGGATCCTTTCTTCCTGCATTTCCCCAAGCCACGTCACCCCAAGATCTGGTATCCGGATGTGTCTGCTGCGTCGCTGGAGGATGCGTTGTCCGCGGTTGATCTTGCGGAACCCTGGCGTCTGCAATACCGCCAATCTTCTGCGGATCATCCAGCGACGCGTATTCCCCGTCTTCAGGACAAGTTCGTCAACGTGCCACCTTCCTCTCAGCCAGCCTCTAACATAGCAGTGCTTTAACTTCTTAATTAATCCATTTCTTCTTCGCGATTTTCTTCCTTTTATGCGTCGTTCTTAAGATATTAACGCCTTCGATCTTAGTGACTCATGGTCATCTAGTCGGTCCATATGTATCATATTCACCACCGTCCACCTGATCTATCGCCGTCCGATAGATCCTCTACCTGTTTCTTCGTGAGGTGACCAACTCACTTCACGATCTCGCCTCCTCATAGCTCCTCATGTGATTGCATGACCTCGAATCGGTTTCGATTCGTTCGATCTCGCAGATAGTCATATAGTAGAGCTCCACAATTAAGATCGGCTTCATCTACCCATGTCGGTTCATCGTATCCTTTCCAGTGTACCAAGAATTCACGTAACGTACGTCCATATCGCGTACGCTTCCCAGATCGCATGTCTACGATCTTTTCGACTTCGTATTCGTCATTGTCTAGATCTCGTATCCAGCTGTCCTCAGGCAGCAACGCTTCATCAAAATCATATCGATCTTGATCTTGTATTGTCAACCGCACCTGGGGACGGTCCGGAAATTGTCGTACAGGCTTGATCTTAGAGACATGCACCACTGGGAAGAGTCGATATTCTGTACCGGCGATCTCAAGACGTACTGCGTGTTCATCCACTAGTTCCAATACACGGAAAGGACCGTGCCACATGTGTGCCAGCTTACGCGCATATCCTTCCTTGACTCGATCTAAATACAGCCACACTTGAGTTCCAACTTCGATCTCATGTGGTCGGACCGTTTCATTGTGTCGATCTGCCCTTTCTTGGATCGCATCTCGTAGTTTCTCGTTAACCTGCTCACGTGCTTGCTGATATTGCTTCTGGATACGGTATCGCCACCGGCGGGGTTCACGATCTCGTCTTCTCGTTGATCCTAATGGTATCATTGCTTCCAACGTAGATCGAGGATCCCAGCCATGTAACAGATAAAATGGGGTATCTCCTCGGACGCGATCTTGGGCAGTATTGAGTGCGAAGGAGAGGCGCTCGGCGTATTCATCCCAATCTCGCTGGTCGACATCCTCCACATACATCTTGACTGCACGTGTCAATGTTCCCACCATCCGTTCGGTCGTACCGTTTGCTTGCGGGCGGTATGCCATTGTTGCTCGCTGTCTCTGTCCCACGATTTTGTTGAACGATCTGAAGAAGTCAGACATAAAACCGGGTTCTCGGTCATGTCGGATAGCCTCGCTTGCACCAAATCGGCGGAAAACACATTCCTCGTAGTTCTCAGCAACAGTCTGAGCTGTCCTTGATGCGCTAGCTCTTGCGATCACATATCCGGTGAATAGATCGATCCAGATCAGCAACTCGGTGTTTCCTTTGTACGATCTTGGTAACGACGGTATGTGATCCATGCCGATAATCTGGAATGGGTACGTAGCTTGTAAGTTGCCGGGCGATTCCCCGTGGATCGTAGGTCGTCCTTTTCCTGTCTCGCAATCTATGCACTGACCCACGTAGCGTTGCACACTCTGATATAGTCCGCGCCAGTGGAAGTGAGCTCTGATCTTGTGGTATGTCCGTCCAATACCTTGGTGACCACCTTCCAAACTTGTGTGGTAGTGGTGCATAAGATCGCTTTGCAATGTTTCGGGCACCACAAGCTTAGCCATAAGATCGCGATCTTCGTCGGACCGCTTGGTCGGCGGAAAATAGAACAATAATCCTGACTCATCCGTCTCATAGCGATCTGCGATCTTAGAACAGCTTTTCGCTTCAGTCGAAGTAAGATCTTGTACGTCCCCTCGCAGGTAGGCCTTAAGATCGACGATCCATTTTTCCTCATTTTGCGCTCGGCTAATACGCTCCATCCTCATTCTTTGCACAATTTCTTCTTGTAACACCTGAGGTTGACATTTCTTACGCGATCTTGTGACAGCAGTGATCTTGACTGTAGCTGCATCGTCCTTAGCTATTAGCAACTCATCCAATCTATTGAGAGTCATAAGATCTTGGCGTTCCTCTTCCGTGACAATCACCACTCCACTTTCGCGACGTAATGCAGCACTCGCCAGACTATCTGCGCTTTGGTTCCAATCTCGCTTCATATGAAGGAACTCATGGCTGGGCCAAGATCGGAGACGTTCCAATGCCTGCTGCCGTAACAACGTTAACCCCGGGGCTTTGCACTCGATCTCACCCTTCATTTGTCTGATCACCAAGTTAGAATCTCCACAGATAATCAGGCGTCCCCTGTCCATATCTGACAGGAGATCGAGGCACAGAAGCAGACCATGGTACTCAGCCTCGTTTACCGTAAGATCGAGCTGATACTTTGAAGCTGCTGAGATCACTGTCCATTCTGGTAGGCTCCACACTATTCCACTGTATGCTCCTCCACTTCGTTTCACACGTGCTGATCCATCAAAACTAACAACTAGTAATCTCTCGTCTGGCTCCACTGTTGGAGGTGGCATCGAGATCACTTGTCGCGGTTGTTTCCTGGGAGCGATCGAAATCAAGATCGAGTCCACTTCTTTGCGGGGCGTAATACTTGCCGCGATCACGCCTAAGATCTCGTCCTCTCCTCTGGTACATTTGACGATCTCAAGGGTCCAGCTTGATAGAAGTGCAGCCCATCGTCCTAACCGTCCTTGCAATCCAGATGAGTGAAGTAGCCATGCCAATGTGGAGTGGCGCGTCAATACTTTAATCGATCTTGTCACAAGTTGAGTATAGCAGATGTCTAGTATCCTGAGTAGAGCCAACACTTCCTTGTCGACCATACCGTAGTTGATCTCATTCGGCTTGAGCGTGCGACTAGTGAAAGTTACTGGCTTGTACACCCCGTCGTGTTCTTGCATCAAGGCAGCTGAGATCGCCCACTTGCTGGCGTATACTACCACCACCGGTTGTCGATCCATATCAAAGTGTTGTAAGATCGGAGCATTCACGATCTTGTTCTTTAGTGTAGCGAACGCTGCCTTGGCTTCGATCCAACTACCATCCTCTTCTGCCACGACACCCTCGTCGTCCCCAGTCGATTTTATCTTCCGAGCGATCTCGTAGAAATCCGCTTCACGTAGCTCGTACAGAACTGATGCGTAGATCGCGAAATCTTCAATAAACCGGCTGTAGTAGTTGAGACTCCCCAAGAATGATTGCATCGATCTTAGGTTGGTGGGGAACGGTAATTCTTGTAAAGCTGACAAATCCTTTGGATGTGTCTCCAAACCTTCAGCTGATACACGATGTCCTAAATAGTCCACCTTTCGTTGACCCCAGAAGCTTTTGGCGACACTGATGGACAAATTCCACTCGTCGCAGGTGTCTAACAGCCTTCCCACCTTTTCGCATAACGCGTCCCACGATCTTCCGGTTACCAGTATATCGTCGATGTAAGATCGACGTCCCAACACTGACTCACTTCTCTCTAGATCAGGTTCTCCTGTCTCGAATACGTCCTTTCGGTCAGATCGATCTTGATCTTGGGTCACTTTCACGAATCCATATAGTGCATTGTCTAGGAGTCTCTGGTAGATCTGGGGAGAGTTTTTAAGTCCGAACGGCATTCGATTCCACTCAAACAATCCAAATGGAGTAATAAATGCCGAGATCGATCGGGCTCGGTCCGTCATGGGCACTACCCAGAAACCGCTGGCCATATCCAAGGAACAATACCAGAGAACCTTATCGAGATCATCCAGCAAATCATTGATCAGCGGCATAGGATATACCATGAGCCTTGTCAGACTATTAACCAGGCGGTAGTCGATACATAACCGGATGTCGATCCCATTCTTCTTGATAATCACAACTATGGGTGAAGCCCAAGGAGAGGTCGAGTGTCGGATCATTCGAGCAGATAGTAGCCCCTTGATTAGTTGATATAACTTTTCGCGGAATTGTATCGCCACCTTGCGACAACGTTGAGCGACTGGCTTTGCATTCCCCACATCTATGTCGCATACCACTCCTTTCGCTGCTGGTGGTAAGGCATTGCCCTTTCCGATAAGAAGGTGCTTCTGCTTCCAGATAATCTGCACAAGACGTTCGATCTCCTCCTGGGTGTTGGTATTGGCATCACCTATTTGAAGATCTTCGATCTTGACTTCTTCCGTGGTCGCGGTCACTTCTGGTAGCACAGCCATTTGATCTTCCACATCTTCTGCGAATAAACTCCCCCCTTCCTTGATACAAACTTCGTCATCCATCATAGGATCGCCTATGTCTACCGCGGCCTTGGTGCAAAGATTATTACCGTTAGCAGGGTCGATCTTGACTTGGTCAGACGTACATTCGATTGACGGTGGGCTTGCGTCCCCGTTCCCTGCGATCTTGACATTCTGAATGGCTTTTACCGGCCGTGGTAAGATCGCAGTTGGTGTTACGTACTCGGGACGCTCCACCATTGGCTCGGTGATCTGTTCGTTGGTACCCGCTTCACTGATCTCATCCGTAGTTGCCTGATATGCGAGATTTTGCCATTCGGCGTACCTCCTTGATCCCACGGATACATATCCCGGAATTCGGGGAATACGATCTCCACTTAACCACATCGCGACTCTCGATCCTTCGTGGAGAGTCAGTGCACGATCGCTTATGTTGGTCACCTGTAGATAACGCGTCCTTCCTGGTCCGACTGTGATTGTTGGCACCCATCGATCTCCCCTGGTGACCCATAGCTTATACTGGTTGGACGTTTGACCGCGTAGCCTGATCTCGGCCGTCTGCCCGACATCGATCCAGTAGTGATCCTTCCAGCACACATGTTCTACCTTGTCACCGTAAAGAGGACGCCTACCAGCCATCTGAAGGCGGACTTCATCGGGTAGACATATTGTCCCATCAGCGAGATCGAGGCGGATACCCGCTGGCACCATGAAATCCATTCCTAGTATCAGATCTTGACCTCCGGTGGGCGGACCTACCCATGCATCAAAGAAGTACACTAGCGATCCTGCCAGCGTGATCTTGAGACGAGTACGTCCCTCGATCTTATATGGAGATCGTCCAACACCTTCGCATTCCAACGTTTGATTCTCATCAATGTGGCACCCGACCTTACGAGCAAAGGTGGCATCCAATATGGACACCTCAGCACCACTGTCAAATAGCAAAGTTGCTTTTTTGTTGTTGATCTTCCCCATAGCCTTAGATTGCTTGAACTTCTTGTCTGGAACATGATACTTCCAGTAACCCCGCGATTCCCCAGGAGAAATCTCAAGAGCCATCATCACACTCGATCTTGCATATTCATCGATCTGGCGTAGACTTGATACTGTAGCGGTGGATTTCTCCAGAAGATCACATGTATTGTCGATCGGATCGATCAGTTGATTAACTGTTGCTTCCGATTGTTTCTCGACATATGCATAAATGCAATAGCTAGAACGCTCGTCTCGTACCGGTTTCCAAACCGGCGAGCGTCCTAGTTTAACATCTTCTCTGCCGTCTCTGGCAACATCCCGGCGTGCTTGGTAGGATTGTACCATTGTCGGATCAAGTTGTAAAATTCCTCCATGGTGCATTTTCCCGCCTCGTGGATGTCACCACATGCCTTGCATGTGAATAGGCAGCGATCTGAAGGATGTCCTTTACGACCGCACTTTTCACACGTCAGACGTCCCCAGCACCCAAGATCGCTATGTTTGCGCGATCCACAGTGCGAGCATCGCTTAGGTGGTGAGCCTATATCGTGTCGATCTTGTTGTGCACGATTGTTTCCGGTCTCCGAGCGACTGCGATCTTGGTTCCTTTGATCTTGATCTTGCTGCCCTTCATTGTTTCCAGATGCTGCGAGGTAGACACGACGTAATCCTGCTTCGCCATCCGATCCACTAGAGTCTTCTTCGGACTCGCTGCTATCTGAGATCGCCTTGACAGCTCTGACGGCCCGGGTTGAAGCAGACGGGGCTGCCGCACTGCTGTTCTTCTGACGAGGCTTGATTGATCCATATACAGCCTTGCTTTGTCGTGCCTTCGCTCGTTGCCGAGATCGAAGTGCTTCTTCCAGGGTGTCAGCGTCTGGGATTCTTAGTAAGGCCAGGTGATCTGCAAGATCGCGGTCATCCAGAGTTTCGATGAAGTGCTCCACGTGTTCACGTGGAACTTCCGAAGGTCCATCCTTGATCTGGAGGCGGGCCCTGAGTCCTGCCACATTGAGCCGGTACAAATACTCCAGCGGAGATTCGTCCGATCTCTTGCGCGCATGGTAATATTGCCTCGCGACTGACACTCCTCGTCCACAATATTGAACTTGGAAGCTACTGAGTAGATCCTTCCAGGTACTGCGTGTTGTGCGACTAAGCTGTCGATACCAGTTTCGCGCCGATCCTGCGAGGAGATCGCCGAACACCAGACACTTTTCTTCGTCAGGGGCTTGATCTCGCATAAAGGCAGACTTTACCTTGCTGAGCCAGGCCCTGGCTCGATCTTCGTCCCCTTCTCTCCCCGCGAACTCCTTGAGTTCAGACATGGCAGATACTCGTATGCGTGGAACACTTGTCGATCTTCAGGTGGTCGTGGCTGATGCTGATGCTACAGTCGCACGTCTAGGAGGATCAAGATCGAGATCGTCTGGGTCGTATTCATGAGGACTTGGATGTCGATCTAGCGACCCCACAGACTCCATATCCACATCTCGGTCTTCTGCTGGTGCTAAGATCGCGGGGTTGATAGGGCCTTGTTGTTCCTTCAAGAATCGGCTCATCGCCGCCTGGAAGTACGATTCCAACTTTGCATTCGATCCTTGTGTCATGTTTGGCGCGATGCCATCCGTCACTCGCTTGGTCTCATGATCTCCACGCTGCCGTAGCATGGCAGCTCCTGAAGGGCCTAGCGTCATCCGAGGTGGGTCATCTGCACTGTCAGTGTCCACTTCCTCGGTCGCCGACTCATAATGCGAGGATGTTCCTGTCTGATCTTCCAATGTGAGTGCTGGCAACGATCTTAGCGTGTCGTCGGTTGATCTAGTCGCGGCCTTGGAGGTTACATTCTTTTCACCTACCAAGGGCTTCAATAGATCGAAGATCGACATTAAAGCCGTGTTGATCGTACTGAGCCTCGTATCGAATAGCTCATTAGCGTCGAACGATCCTGCGATGATCCCACCTTCCTTGATCAGTTGTAGTAGCGCCTTCGCAGCTTCTAGCTTGCTCGATCTTGCAGTGGGTTTCTGCACTGGGCCTTTTAGATCACTAATGATCTTCGGCTTGATGATCTGCATAACGGGGTTCTTGATCAAGAAGGTGTGAAGTTCCTTCTTGTGGTATGCGATCTCGAGGGACTCATCAGTCCACACTGTTTTAAGATCGTCTTGGTCATCAACATCCGATCCTGGTGTTTTCAACTTCTTCCGTAGAGGCTTCGATCTTGTTGACTTCTTTTTTGTGCTCGACTTGGAGACGAGCGTTTGGATGGCTTTCGCCGGTGGACTTTCGTCCTGCAGATCGCGACGCAAGTCGGAATCTGCTGGGGTCCCCGAAGGGACCTGGGGAGGAGGTAGAGGCTTCTCTTCTAGGTCCGTAGCCGGACCTTCCTCTGTTCCGTCGGTAGAGCTCCTCCCAAAGCTCTGCCGATCCGCGGATCGATCTTGATTCAGCGGTGTCGTTGGTGATCCGATCTCCAACGACGCTGGTTTCCCTGATCTAAGATCAGCATGCGCTTCTTCATGGGACTCACGGTGAAATCCCGAGTCACCCAAAGATCCGGGCACGCGCACCATTGTGGCGAAGTGGTTCTGCGAAATCGCAAGATCGCAGAGGTCCTCTTGCACACTGCGCCCGAACTGCCGACTAACGGAGGGGGTACTCCGATCTTCCGTGAAGTTACTTGATCTCACCTTGTGTACCCGTCGGTGGGACTAGATCGCTCCTCGGGCGATCTCGATTAGACGCGCTTGTTGTCGATCTTGCTGTCTGACAGGACAGCGGGAGAGGTGGCAGCAGCGGGGATACTTCTACTCGCTGCGCCGTGTAGTTACCGAGCTTCGATCTTGGTTGTACTTGGTCGATCTTACTCTGACCAGTGTCGATCTTGGCTCGGGGGGTCTTGTGGTCGGTGTGTGACCTTTATCCAATAGCTTCCAATACGTGCTTGCCGCTTCCTATAGCGGGTTCTTGAGATTTGAGGGTTGACGAACGTCCAGCCAAGCAATCTGGGCGTAGGGGTTCCACTTAGTGTCGATCTTGATCCTGCGTGACGTCGGGAGGGCCAATCTTGTATATCCCTACCCGGAATAGCGAAGAAGAAGGAAGACTTGTGTAGTAGAAGGTAAAAACAACTCTGAATTAATGGTTAATATCCTATGCTTCCCATCTGTGGCTATCCATACCGCACTGGCTTCTTAAAACCCATAATAAAGCTAAGATCGATATTTACCTGTCAGGATCGATATCGCGTGGGTACAATCGTCTTGGGCAGGGATAATAGCGCACGCATTCACTTGGTCAATATAGTGAAGGTCACTATACCGAGGATCACCGTAGAGAGGGATTGCTCTTGATCTTGATTGACGGGACGAGATCGAGATCGGAAAACTTCTTATCTGCTTCACCACACTAACCCTTAGCAAAGCCGCTATTCGAGAAAATGAGAGAGCTATTACGGGTTACTGAAAAAGAAACCATACAGTAAACGCATGAAAATGTAAAGATATTGTAAGTGGAATTCAAGCAAGTTAAACGCAATTATCTGTGGGGGGAAATTTTTAGTGTCCAAAGATTAAAAACCACACTAAAATCCTCCTTAGACGGGTATAACCGCCTATTCAGTCTCGCGGTTTTCGATAAGTATACTTTCTCGATACGAGCGAAAAGGCATTGCAAAGCCTCCTGTGTGCACTTTACGTAGCCATAGTCGTCGGGGTTGATCAAATAAAACTTGTCGTTCACTTTAACGCGGCTAACGGCATGGCGAACGCTACCCGCTTGGCCAGGCGGCAGACCAATGAGCACGAGTCGCTGGCGCTTGGAACTGTTGACTCGCTCGAAAAGAAGCGACCTGGGCCCGTGCATCTCACGCCCAGGCTGCACGAGACTGACGAGGTCGTATCCGCGGAAACGGAGGGCAAGCTGTAACGAATTAATGCTATACCCTCCGTATAGAACATCCCCGTGATTCCACCTTCGTTCTTTGGTCTTCGCCACCGTTGCTAAAATGTTGCTCATGTCTTGAACTGTTACAAAATCGAAAACTTGCATGCAGTTATTTATTGCATAGTCCACAAAGCGCATACCTCTCGGGCGTGTCACTCTGGTTCTGGCATACGATTGCCCGACCACCACTACGAATCCTCATTGAGCAAGCGGAGGCTGTGAAAGTGTTCTTGACCTTAATAGGCACTCAAATGAGTCGGAGTCCAATACACAAGACACTCCGTCAAGCTCAGAACTCACAGCAGCGGGGGCACTCGTTTGATACTCAGAGAGACACTTCCGAAATGACAACCATGACGGGCAGACACCAGGTACATTATCTCAGAAAATTAATATTGATTTGTATTTACAACCCTACCAATTTGCATAATTGAGCCTGAGGGAGGCTGTCAATTATCAGCCCTACTATGCAAATCAGTAAAATGTAAAAAAACATCAAAAAGAATAATTGCCTTTTTACGTTTGTGGGTACAAAACCCTACAAATACATATATTGGAATTGGTGGCTTCCAGAACTGCCACGCGTCCTGAGCCTCAGATTCTCTGAGGCTCTTCCTCTCTCTCTAACACTCTCCTTAATATATCTCACTTCTGGATTTACCGGCTCCTACTCACAAGCTACACGGTCTCCGTTTCTCCTTTACTTCCTATCTACCTAAGTGCGTCGACAAGACGCTTCGACATGTCGCGACGTCCCGTAAAATGGGAGTGCAGAGAGGGGACAGCTCTGACAGATGGAGGTCTAGACGACAGCCCAGTAGAATCTACGATGATAGGATACATCATACACTTCGATACAGTGATTTCTGCTTTGACGCGCATTGTAATTCTTAAATCAATTAAATCAACCCAGACTAATCTTCATGCTGAGTAGAAGTGCCACTCAGAAAGAACAATATGTGTCCCTTTCAGAAGGGAGCAATTGATATTTGACTTAAGCTATTGTATATATACCTTGCGCTGTCTGATTAGCTTTGAAGTGTACTGTGGACAAAAGCAACGTATTGCCGAGTTTGGAGTAGTGGATATGAAGTCAGGACTTGCTGCTGTTGTTCGCAACTTGCGATCAGTGTTTAGTGACAAGCCATCTGAAAAGGCGATGGGATTTGTTGTAGTCGATTGATTTTACACCACGATTGTATTGGCGGTTCAACTGCTGATCATATTCTCTTAGACTATTGGTACTATCATGACGAATCGCCGAGGTTTCTGCACGGCCGTGGTGATAAAGACAAAGAAAAGACCCAAGGACATTCCGCGAGGCTCGTTCGCTTTTGCAAGGTCGAAACTTGTGAACAATATGGCAGCCATATGTTGGTGGGATAGCAAACCTGTTCATTTTCTCTCAGTCGGTGGAAACCTTGCATGGTGCGTCGCGAGAAGACGAGCGAGCAGAACGAGGTGGCGTGCCCGAAAGTTACCATGGACCAGCCCAGGTTCATGGGCGGAGTTGATGGACACGATCAACTCAGTTTACAGAGGTATTCCGTGCAGCGCTCTACCACTTACCGCAAGTATTACAAGTCTCTATATCTCGGGTTTGTCTTGGGCTTGTGGATCTAGCGATCACCAAAGTATTCATCGTGCATTGCGCCTACTGCAAGAATAAGAAAATTTTAATTAAGGTAACGACTCATTTGCAGTACATGTGCAAACTACACCTGCAGCTAATTACCCTCGCCTCGGACATTTACGAGAAAAACACCTTCCAGTCTGGTAAGTCTCGTTTGTTGTATAAGCTTCAATTCTTATTTTGTATATACACAATATGTTAAGCGGTAGATAGAGGGAAAGACGTGATTGCGAAAAGCAATGGCGTTTAAAATACCCCTGAATCCAGCGGACATAGGCAAAAGCAGAACGACGACTGGAGGTATCATTCTGGCCAAAATGAAAGAGTGACCAGAAGAACTGCAAGGTGTGTACGATGCAAGCCAAAGGAAAACGCGGTGCAACTACCACATACTTCTGTGATAGCTGCGACTTTGCTGGACGATTTTATTTTATTGTGAAGAAAAAGAGGCTTGAAGGTACCGACTTTTAAATGCTGGAAAATGTGGCACACTGTGTACAAGAACGGCGAGGCAGTTCCGGCAGACAAGAATTTCAAGCTCTGCGTCCGCGCAACAAAGTCCGCAACGTCTCCTCGGAAGTCCACGTCCAAGCGATAGCGCATGGAAACCGAGTAGTATATCTTTGCATATAATGAATGAACTTGTTTGAGTATTCCCTTGCAGTCTAAGGTAGGGATTATGTGAGCGCACATGATCCAGGTGGTCGCTTACTCACATATCTTTAAGTACGTGTAGCAGATGAGATAATACGAGCGCATTCTGGCGCTAGCACCCACACGCTTCTGTACCATCGACCCACGAGACTTCGAGGTCACCAATACGTGGTCACTTACGTCGCTCATCAGCATCAGTCTCGACGCTTCGGGTGCTCAGGGCTCTGCTAACTAATCCTGTTTGAAACCCTAAAACCCTTAATTGGCCCTCTATTTGAAGTCCTGGAACTTTAACGAAGCCCCTGGAACTTTAAATCCATCAATTAGACCCTTATTTGAACTCCTGGAACTTTAACGAAGCTCTGAAACTTTAAGATCCATTATTGGCTAAAATCTAGTAAACCAAATCTAGGATTTCTAACTCAATTCCTTCATCCGTTCGCGATGGACTCGATGGAGAGCTGGGTGCAGGACACCTTCGCGCCTGTGGTTCTCACGTGCTCCACGTCCGAGTCCGAGCGCATCGCGCAGAAGAACAACCTGTCTGTGGCCGACCTGCTCAACGGCTTCGCGCGCCTGGACGACGCTGACACGCCACTGCGTTCCGTGACGCACCCCATCCAGCTCGAGCGCTTCAACTTCCGCTTCCTGGCGGCCAGTCAGTTCCACTCACTGGGGGTCAATGAAGCCACCGAGCAACTTAACGCTAGCATCAAGCGCCACCCACCGCAACATAAGGCCGCGTCTGCAGTAGAACTGGACATTCCACGGGTCACGAGCGTCGACGATGTGCCCACGTACCTTCGCGTCATTGGGGCAGACAGTGACGCTGAAGGCAGCAACGACCCCATGCCCTGGTACCAGTCTTTCAAGTACACACTCATGGACACGTTCCGCTGTGAAGAGTACAGTCTACTGTGGCATCCCGTGGTGATGTTGGTGGTCGTGAGTTCCACGGACCCCAATCCACGCCATAGTTTTGAAGAACTTATAGCCCCCAGGAACCTTCCAGTGCCATTCCAACAGGGTTTATATGATGTAACACTCGTGCCAAAGTTCTACGTGGTGTTACACGATGTGCTGGAGACAGAAGGCACATCAATAGATCCCGATGCAATCTTGAGGAGTATGAACATTACTACGGTCAATGGCGCAGTGTTGAGGATCAATTCAGTGCCTGTGGAAGAAGCTGTAGTGCCGTCGCAGTTTGCGACGGTGTGGACGGAGAACCCATATGTGAGACCCCCACTGTTCCCGCATGAATTGGAGACGTATCCACAAGTGAGCGATGGAGTGGGTACGTTGTTGTCGAGAGATGATGTGGCTCAGATCAAGGCGTTTGTACGGGATTTTGGACTGCGGTTTATGTTGTCATCGCTTGAAGGACGTATTTTTCAGTTGAACGAAGTGGTGTCTGCGATGAAGAAAGGGGTGAAGAACGTGTTCAAGTCATGGTTACGGAAACCGAAGGACTTGCGTCCTTCCAATGCCTCTGTGTCTGGAGGTGTGCTATACAAATCCGATTCTATAGAGTCTCAGACTCGTCTACTAGCTGACACTGCTTTCCTTGTCCGAGATTATGAATTAGCACTGCAAATGTATCGTTTGGTGCGAGACGACTTCAAATCGGACAAGTCCGTGTTCCACTGCGCGAATGTCAATGAGATGATTGCGCTATGCTTGCTGCTGACGAAGGGTTCACCGATGCAGATGACCAATGCTCTGGACTCAGCGAATGCGATCTATGCCAAGACGCCTTCTCCATTGACCCAGCGTCTTGCTATTCGGACTGCGGTGATTGCTGGCGAGATCTATCACACGTTGAGTAAGTCGGGGCTTTTCACGGACTATATGGATAACGCGTCTGCCGCACTGATTCGCGGCTCTACAATGGAGCAGGGCATTTGTGCAGCAGTTCTTATGGAACGCGCAGCTCTTTGCGATCTACGCGCACGACTGTCGAAGTTTCGCAAGTACGGCTTCCGAATGGTTATGGCTGGTCATGTTTACGACTCACTGGGGCATGAACAACACTCTGCACGATGCTACTCGTTGGCGCGTGCCATCTATGACTGTAGCGGATGGTTCCTTGTAGAAGATCATATCAATTTCATGCTTGCACAACAAGCAAACAAACTGGACGACCGTATGGCCTCCATAAACCTGTTCCTCAAGCTTATCGGCACTGGTCGCAACTCGGCGAGTCAGCAAGAGGCTATGCTGTACGATTTCGGGCTAATGGTCAAGGATTTCTTGGCGACAGAGCGTGCCGACGTGTCTTCATCTTCATTCTCGCGAGGTGGGCCCACCTTGATCAAGAACGGTGATGGTAGTGCAACTAAACTGCTTGTGAGGGACTTATGCATGCCCGAGTTGGATGACAAGTCAACCGTTGTGTTTGCGTCGACCAACGCATTCGGTATTGACAGATCTATCGACGGCAATCATTCGGAAGCAGAGACATGGCAACAACTCGGGGAAACTATTGACAAACAAAATCGGCTCCATCAATATGTTACTTCAGGCAACAACGAAGTGCCAAAGAGTTGGTTTGCGCCTTCCCATCTCTACGCTGGCTATCGCAGCAAGAAGAATATTGTGGTTCAGAAGCCGGAGAACTATGTCTTGGGCGAGCAAATTTATGTCGAGTTTGTGATGAAGAACGCGCTTTCCTGTGCTGTGGACGTAGAAGATATTCATTTATTCGGAAAGTTTGAATCTACCGGTGAAGACAAGGATGTGTTTGACGTTCCCGAGCGTAGGGAGCCTGGTGAGCAGCGTATTGTGATTGACAGTGTGAACCTCCAGCTCCTCCCGTGTAGTGAAGAACGAGTTCGCCTTGCAGTTTGCCCACAAATCTGCGGGAAGTTAAGCTTAACTGGCGTTCGCTGGTCGATTTGCGGTGGCGATGTCCAAGGCGAGCACGCGTTTGATATCCCTGGTCCCCTCTTGCAGGATACACGAGCAAATCGAGAAGCTCGAGCTCGCGCTCCGAACATGAGCCTAATCGCCAATGTTGTTGAGTCCATGCCATGGCTTGGCGTGAAAATCGAAGGAGTCCCTAGTGGGGCATTTGTCGGCGAACTTCTGAAACTGAAGATGTTACTTATCAACTCTGGAACTGCTGCCCTTGGTGGTCTTCAAGTATGCTGTACCGATTTGCTTCTCTGTGCGTCAGGAACAGGCAGTGCAGAAGAGCTGTGTGGATATGTTGGTGCAAGTGGTCACGTCGTGGACTTAAGTGGCGTGATTCTCGCTCCCGGTGAAAGCAAAGAAGTGACAGTATGGGCACGTGGCTCTCTGCCTGGTCGACGTCAAGCGGCTCTCCTTTTCAAGTACAAGGCTACGTCGGGAGATGGCGAAACAAATATTAATCCCTCACTTTCGCGCACAGTGAAAATAAAGCTGGATCTGGACTTGTTGCAGTGTATCGACGTGTCCTACTCCATCGAGCCTAGTTTTGGTGCCAGCGGTGAATACATTATTGGGATCACCGTGTCAAATCAGCGAAGCGATCATCACGAAATGACTGGGCCTCTGGACGGATTAGTGCGGCTAGAAGAACTGCTTTGTGTAAGCAAAACTTGGGCACTTGAGAAGCTGGAACGACCCTCATCACAGAGTGTAACTACGACAGTGCGAGATTCGCTGCATCTTGGCTTTTTCGAGGCGAGCACAAGCTATTTCCGCGTGGTTCGCCGACCCGATACTTCTTCATCTGAATTATGCAAGCTGTCTCTAAACCCTGGTGAAAATGGTGTAGAGCTGTCAACGAGCTTGCCCATTGAACAGTTTTTGTGCCTAGAAAATGCCGAAGAGGTCGTCCGTGTAGGTGGTGTCGGGGCTGGTGATGGCACTGATGGAAAACGTGGCGGCGGCTTTCGTACAATTCAGAGTGTGAGGCGAGAGAACAAGGCACTGAAAAATGCTGCAGGTGATGACGGCAACGACCAAAGACAACAGCAGGAGCCACAACCGACGTCGAGAGACGCGTTACTATCCCATCCGGATACGGATGGCCACCTTGTACTCGTGTGGTCTACCGATTGTCACTTATCACACAACGAAAAGGTTGCTGGAGTGCCACCTCATCGTGCAATTGGCCAGGCAAATGTAACATCAGTGAAAATTCGTCCACCAACTCAGGAAATTTTATGCCCTCTGACTGTGACGCTCAGCTACAATGACACGATCGAGTTGCGGAGATCATCACATCCCGGATCAACGTCAGGTTTGAGCATCGCCGAGTTAAATATTACGATGCAAGTCTGCAACGATTCGGCGCCTAGTTCGGCACCACTTGATGTCACGGTCGAGTTGTTGCATCCAGAGGAAGCTCAGGCCTCTCTCCCTTCTTCTTCACCGTTGACCAAGCTGCAGTCAATCTCACATTCCGGAGCTTCCCCACCCCATGGTGCACCGCCGCGTTTCTTTTGGAGTGGGGTTACCAAGAAGAAGATTTCTCGATTTGCACCAAACAATCGGGTGACGCTTAACCTGAAGGCATGTTTTATGGCATCAGGCATCTACAATTTGAATCGCTTCCGATTCTTGATCCAAGCTGTTACACCCGGACAGTCAGCTAGCGTGTTCATGATCCCTGCAGAATACCTTGTATTCGTGAAGGACCCCCAAGTCTCGGGCGCATCGCTGCAGTCCGAGGCTATTGCTGACTTGCTTGTACCTGTGCCATAAATCTAAGTCTCCAGATCCTACACTAACTAGTTTTCCGTCGCGATTGTGCACAAAACAAGATGAGGTCAACGTTGCAGATTGCGAAATAAAGATAATGTTAGTGTACCTGCTAAACTACATCCAGTTGGCAGGTTCAATTGTTGTTCATGCCGCCATCAACCGCTTGTACTTTTGCTCGATGAGACGGATTTCCTCGTCTTCTGAATCTGACAGCGAGCATTCTCGAGTCTCAGACGAAAACTTAATACGAGGCACACAGAAACTGTGGAAATCCAGAGATGGTGTCGTGAAGCAGCCGCCGTGGTGGTCGACAACCCCCCAACCTTCCGAAGGTACGCATCAGGTGGTAGCAGCCTCTCCACTGTCATAGGATCATCACCACTAGCATTTGCATCGGTATCACGACCATCGACTTCCTCTCGACTGGCTAGGACCACGCTTGTCTTGTCAGCTTCTGTGTTAGCTTCTTCGACCGAGGAAGCACTCAGTTCGCCAATGGATAAATGTTGTGCTTCAGATTTCTCTGCATCTATGTGTCCTTGGTCAGGGCGCTCACTGGATGGCTCAACGTCAACACCAGCTTCAGCTCCTTTGGGCTGGTTCACCATCTTTGTACCGCTTTCCGAAAGTTGCGATAGCTGGGATCGGTTTAAACCTTCCGCTTCAGGGTCAACCTCTTTGAGACTGGCTGGTTCTTTTCCACGACTTTGAGAAGAACCGGATTGCTTCAGCTGTTCATTCAGAAGTGACGATGATAGAGAAGATAAATCGGCGTCCGATCCACTGCTTATCGATGATAAACCCAACGAGCTTAACGAAATGTCCTTATCTTCGTCATCTTCTCCGTCGCTCTCGTTCTCTTGCTGAGTGTGAGCAGAGGACTTGTCAGAAAACAGTGCATCCCCACTACGTCGGGGCTCTAAGACCATGGATGACTGGGAGCTCGTACGGCCATTTGCGTGTCTACTAAACGTAGTGGAGGCATTGGAGACATCAGCCACTGCTCCAATGCTAGAACTACTAGCATCTGAGTCATATCCTTCATCGTTTGGAGAATGATACGCTTGCTTGTCATTGTTGTTTCTTGCTGCATGTAGCAGGCGCCGTAGCTGAGCGATCTGCTCTTGCATTTCATGGAGTTGCCTCTGTTGGTTCTCAAGGATCTGTTGGTGCTGGATTGTCAGCAGCTGCTGTGTTTTACAGCAACTTCGGTAGCTACTAGTGTTGCTACCAACATTATCGCCTTGGGGAGGTCCAGTTATTCCTTCCGTCTCGTTCGGTGGGGATATGGGTGGAACATCTTCAACAACACGTGTACAAGTCTCATCGTGTATATTTTCGCCAGCTGTCGGAAGTTGAGGTTTCTCGGTGATCTCCACTGAGGTTATTGCGGTTGTTTTCGCTTCTTCCTCACAAGGTGCAGATGACTGGCTCGGCGTATTCTTGTCGGTGGAACTTGTTCGAATAGCATCCGCTGTAATCGTCCAACCGCTCGTTGTATCCTCGCTTTCCCCTTCTGAGTGGATTTCCGTTGCCACATCTCGTGATACCTGTGGACGTTCCTGACCATTGTTGTCAACATGAGTGTTAAGAGACTCGAGGTGTTGGTCATTTGTAGAACGTGATGGTGTAGGAATTTTCGCCTCACGCCTAGCTGCTTCCCACTCGCATGTTGGTGTGCCAGACAAAGTAAGCTCCACGTCAGTCGAGAATTTCGATACTCCTACTAAACACGATCGCCGATCGGAGTATAATTCCATTGGAAGCAGTCTTGCTGGAGACAGGAACTCTGAAAAACTGCACTCGAAAAAGCGCGGCATCGATCCAACCGCACCGTCGCTGTCGGGATCACGAGCAGGATATAGTGCCACTAAGAATGTGTTCTTTTCAGGACTAACACGTTCCTTAATCGCCCCGGACATCAAGTATCCAATGCACGCAAAATACAGTAATGGATCAGCTAGTTGCCGCCGTGCTGTGTCTTCATCCCATGCATCATCAATCTGAACGCCATATACCCAAACACCGACAAGTGGTTGCTGTAGAACAAGAGGATCAACTTTTAGCAGAGGCACCGCCTTACGAGTACGATCAAGCGTAAGATACCCGGATCGCATATTCCCTGAATGTGTGCTGAATTCACATTTTGCTAAACTTGCCGCAAGTGGAGTCATCAGCAGTGGTAAGTTCCGCACTAGAGAGAACTTAAACAGCACCGGTGCGGCCACACATTCAAGCTGGAAATCTAATTGTGCCGCATGCGGTGATGATCGAAACACGAGCACTTTCGGCTGCAATTTCGAGGCAACGTTGTCAGTATACTCGTCGCGATAACTGTTCTGCACCGTCTGAATAGTCGATACATAACTCTGCTGTGAAAGTCCAGGGTTCTTTCCATTTGCAATAGTGACTACCGGCACACACCAAGTTCCAGCAGCTCGAGCATCCTCCTTCTTCAACCTTACTCCGTCCAGAAACACTTTTTTCACTCTTGGCGACGTTGCATCTCCATATAGATAACACAATGCAGCGTCAGTGCCCCGCACACCGCTCTTCTCTTCATACAATCTGTGAATTTCCTTCAGAGCTCTCGCCGTAACTATAAAACGCGGCAAAATCTGCTCCAACGACACTTCGATTGACGCAGCTGAGAGTCGTCGTCGATCCCTGCAATAAAACAATAAACTTTAGTCTAAAACTACATCTCTACAGCTTTATAGTGACGTGACTCTCACCATAGCACCGAGCGCGTTGTTGGGAACTGGATAGCGTCAACATGGAGTCTCCGTGTCTCTCTTCTGCCCTCTCTCGGCCCCGCACTCTTGTACAACGGCGTTCTGCTGCTCTTCATCTGGGTGGAGCGACTGTAGGCGCTCATGGAGAACTGGGAGCGGTCTGAAGGCTTCGTAATCGGTCGCGACACGTCGTCATCCGTCGTGTCCGAGAAGAAGGCGGAAGTTGGGAAGCGTCGACGCGGAGGCCTAATGCTGCTGTCGCTGCTGCTATTGCTGGTGTCTGCGACTGTAGGGAGACGCGTGCGATGTCGGAGATGACGCACGGGCGTCGAGATGGTCTGGTCGCTGTCCTGCAGCTCGTCGTCGAACTGCGCGAAGTGCGAGCTCCGCATTCTGACTGAGCGATTTGAATTCTGACCAAAGATTTGCGCGCTTAGATTTGAATTTGAATAGGACGACTATGATTGGTGGAAAACAGGAATAATGAACAAGGATTGGTAGATAATAACGCACGCTAGTGACGTACAAGCTGAGGCATCTACTTGTCCGTCTGGTTTACTGAGCAGCAGTGACGACCAGTCCGATGGTCTCCTCGCCTACCTTCGAGATGCCGCACACATCGCAAAGCGTGCCCTTACTTTCAGGGTGGTATGCTGCAGCGCAGTAGGGACAGCGCACATCCGGCTCGCCTAGGTAGATCGGAGTGAAGTTGCGGCTGTCCAGCACAAAAGGCTTCGAATCCTGATAGTCCACGGCATGCTCGTTGCGGGCCTCCTTTTCGGCCTTCTGTAGCACCTTGCGGGCAGTCAGACGTAGCTTCTCGTGACGCGGGTGCTGCGAAACCTCTGGAATCTCCAGCAACCGCCGGCAGAACGACGCCGCCGTGATGAAGTTGCCAGCCTTGAACGCGTTCGTCATGGCGATCTTGAGCGTCAGCACCAGATGCGGTAGCTGTAGTTCGCAGTGAGTAAAGTATGCGCTTAACTCGATGTTGCGCTTCGGATTGCCTTCCAGAGGCACAGCTGCTACTTCAGCACGGATGCGACAGGCGAGCAAGTACTCGCGGCATACCGTTAGCAGGCCCTTTACCTTCTCAGCTTCCTCCTTGGAATCCACAGCCAGGAATGGAATCGCGTGCAGGATCGACTGGCAGTGCATCTTCACGTCGTCGAACTTCGCACCAGTAAACGCACGGTACGCATTCTTGAGCTCCTCAACGAGAGCTGCGAACGACACTGCAACCGCCGGCTGACTCATGTCGTTACGTTGCAGCCATGCACGCAGCGGTGGGCAATTGCCCTGTGTAGGTAGCGAAGCAGCACCACCTGAAAAGACCTGAAGGAACACGGGCTTGAGGGGTTCGAAGTTAATGACACCGATCTGACGGTGCAGCAGTTGCATGGCAGTCTGGAACGAGCCAGCAGCAACGTGATCGGCAGCCAGAGACGAGTTACGAACCCACTGCACAGCTAGGCTAGTGCCTGCGGTAGGGGCCGCCACGAATCCGGCATCGGTGCTGAGGCCAGCAAAGTCGTTCTCCAAAGCAGCAGAATCCATTCCCAGTGACTGGTCATCAATCGTGAGCGAGTCGTCTAGGTCAAGGTCGCCGTCCATTCCCCAGGCATCTCCCGCAGCGTCCAGTGCTAGGTCCATCGAAGACTTGCGCGCTGGGCGTTCCTCCATCGAGCGGCGGCCTCCTTCCTGCTGTTGCGGCTGCAGACTGCGTTCAGCTTCGCGCTTCTCCGCGGCAATAGCGTGGTCCTGGATTGTCGGCTCGTTGATCTCCACAAGTGCCCAATTCTCATTTTCAAGGCGACTCACGCACGGTGGTGGCGATAGCAGCGTCGGGTTTGGAAGCATCTCGCGAGCCAGGAACGCATCAACATTAAAGTCGGGGTTCGTCTCCTGTAAGAGTGCACGCAGACGCTCGACATGCTCGCCAAGTCCATGGGTAGCAGCCGTAAGAAGGGCCAAACCAAATTGACCAGCAGCCTCCAACGTCATCACACGAACCTCAACGTCGCCGAGATACAGCGCATTATGGAAGCGCGACATGATGTCATTGCGCACTTCAGCGATCTTGAGCATCTTTTTTAACTTGTCGCGGTTACCCGTAACAAGGTAGAGGAAGCTCAGGCGCTCGAAATTCTTCGTGCGCTGGTAGGCCATCTCCACAACCTGAATGTTACCCTGGCGAAGCGCTTCCACACCCAGCTGGTACCAACACTTGCTGTCGTCCAGTTCATAAGCTGAGTTCAGAGCCACTTCGAGGTTGCCACACGAAATGGCCAACTTGAAGCGAGTCTTCTCGTCATTTACAAAGTGAAGCGCAACCTCGGGGTAGCCCTTCTTCGTCAGGTAAGAAATAATAGCCTGACCACATAACCGTGAATGGCGAACCATGCGCATCACCTCCGTGTAGTTCTTCTTGTTCAATGCGATCTTGAACTCGCACTCCGTGAGATCCACAGCCATCGTGCGCATCTTGGCCTCACGGTCGAGACAGTAGAGTTTAGAACCTTCCAAGTGAGTCAGGTACACAGGCACATCCAGTGTACGAATGATGCCAGCATCGCCATTCGTAAGCGAGTACTTGATGTGGTTTAGCGTTGTGTAGACGAAGATCTCAGCAGGAGCGTTAGCCCAGATACCGCTCTTGATACGCACCGATTCAGTGATGGTGCACAGGTGATTGAGCTGCTTGTCAGCCAGCACGATCGAGTGCTTGCTGATCAACGCCACGTATTCGTAGTTGGGGCTCCAGACCACGTACTTCACGCGAGGAGCCTGCACGTCAGCTAGCACACGACGACTCTGGGTCTCGTACAGCACCATCTTATCATCAATGTGAAGCAGCACGCGGCCTACGACGCCACCGAAGAACAGACCGTCTGCCGTACCGTTGGGTGGGGTGATCTTTTTGGTCACCTCATTCTGGAAGTTCTTGATTACAATATGGCGTGACTTGTCGAGCACAGCGAAGCGGTTGCGAGCGACGAAAACGGCAAAGAGACCAGGTCCCCGGCTAGACTCTGACGTGTCTCCACTCGAGCCCTGTGTGAACGTCACCAGCTCGTACGAGCCACCTTCAGCATCGCTGGTCATCAACACACTGTTGGTACCCGAGTTCTGGTCGTACGGGTTATAGTTCAGGTGACGCGGGAAGTTGCCCATACCCGTACCAGCAGTGCCCGTGCGACGCACAGCGGCCACAGGTACGTCACTACCATCAACGAACGAGTACATGCGCACGTAGCGCTCCTTAGCGTAGTACGCTCGACCCTCGTGGATGTCCATGGCCGGACGTTCACGCTCCAGCTTGAACACAATCATACCGGAGTCATGTCCGGCAGCCAGTAAGTTCTGCGTGGGGTGTGCTGCCAGCATCCAGAATCGGTCGTTCTCACGTCGGAACGTCTGCAATCCCATGCGCTTGGAGATATCCCACACACGAATTGAGCGGTCTTCACTGTTAGAAATAATCAGCTCATGACGGGGGTGGAAGAGCACGCACGAAATGTTGTTTGTGTGTCCTCGCATAGTGTCCACCTCCCATGCCTTGGTCTCGTTCATGCGCCAGAGCTTCACTTGGCGGTCATCGGCACCGAAACAATCAACGGTAGTGTCGGATGGAAGCTAGCCCAGTTGACACCACGATCATGGCCCTCCAGCACGTACTTGACGATAGCGTCACTTGCCCCGAAGATATCGTGGTTGTTCGAGCGGGACGTAGGGGGACCCACCATGTCGTCCATGGCGGTCGGAGCGCCACGCACCGTCTTCTTACGGAGGCCCGTAGTGTCCCAGACCCTGACCGTCTGATCCAGTGAAGCCGAGACGATTAAATCGTCCTTGGGGTGGAATTGCGCACACATGACGTAGTGATTGTGGCCTGTGAGGATGGATACACACGAGCGTGACTGCCAGTTCCAGATGCGGATGGTCTGGTCGTCACTACAACTGAGGATCCACGGGTACTCGTGATGGAACTGCACCGTGCGGATGTAATCTAGATGGCCTAGCAGCGTGAACAGGCAGCGGCGCAGCTTGTAGTCCCACACCTTGAGCTTGTAGTCGTCACCGCCCGACACGAACAGCGGCTGCGAGCGGTGGAAGTCCACGCCGCGCACGGGACCGTCGTGCTCGTCGAAGCGGTCCAGCAGCGTACCCATGCGATAGTCCCATAGCTGGATCACGCCGTTATGAAGTGATGTGAGGATCCAGGGTCGGCTCACGTGGAATGCCAGACCCTTGACACGGTTGCTCTTGGACTCGAACTTGGTCAGCATGGCCGTCGGAGTCGTGTACAGCGCCTAGAAGAAGGTGCACAGGACAAGATCTGAGCGATATGAGGGGGATCTACGTGGCCTCTTGCAGTTGTTGCTGGAGTGGATTGGATGAAAAGCGCGTTATTTTCAACGAATGAAATATAGATATGTAGTTGGTGTGGCGCACACCGACGATTCTCATTGGAGCCAGCGCAGCCGTCCAATCATTGCTGGCTAATATTTCATGCACGCTCATTCGCCGATTTCCGAGCTTAGGTGCGTCACGCTTCAAGGTGTTCGTCGACCTGTGACGTGTGCGAGTAGCTAACCTGTTGTTGTATCTAGAGCATCATCTCAAGAACCATGGAGGCTGTCGAGCTGCAAACGCAAAACCACGACCAGGAGGCGTCCGAGTCACAGCAGCAGGCGCAGACCTTGACGGAAGCTCAGGCCGCGCAGATCGCGCTGTACCAGTCGCAGCAGTTGCAGTTTCTCCAGCAGATTGTGAGGCTGTGTAATGGGCGAGGAGTGGAGATGGAGATTAACGCTTTGACTTTGTGTTTTAATCATGGTGACAGCAACAACAGCAGCCGAATAATGAGCAGCTCCGGCAGTTGTACAATAGCCAGATGATGATGATGCCGCAGTTCTTGGTACGTGCAATGGTCATGGGTTAGACACACCTATCAGTTGCATTGGGTGGTCAATTGCAGGCTCTGCTATCTGATGATGGATTACATCTGACCTGATCTTGGTGATGATTTAGGGAGCAACGACCCCCACAGTGTCGGATGCTGTGGAAGAGGAACCTGTCTACGTGAACGCCAAGCAGTACCACCGCATCATGGTGCGGCGACAGCAACGCGCAAAGCTGGAAGCTAAACTAGGAAGCAATCGCCAGCGGAAGGCGTATCTGCATGACTCACGTCACAAGCACGCTATGCGACGACCGCGTGGTCCAGGAGGGCGATTCCTCACCAAGGACGAGATTCAGGGCTTGAAGGACGGCACGATGGTGTTTGAAGACCTGCCGAGGAAGGCCGCCCCCAAGCAGCAGTAGATCTGTTTTCCTGAAGTAGCACTCGTGTTGTTGATTGCCTTCTACGAGGAGCAGCGCACCACTATCCAGACAGCAGTACACCAATTTATTTGTATTCCGTGAAATTAATGAATCCGAAACAGCATGTCGTCTCGATGTGCTGAAATCGCCCTGCTTAGGGAATAACACTGCATCTGGACCACCTGCTTGTAATGTTGTGAAGAAGATAACAACTAGATTTTAGAAATTCGCACAGGTCGTCCCAATTCCAGAGGAATCGTCTCGTAGGTTTCCAAGTCGTAGGTAAGTTACTACTAATACCAATGTACTCGCTCATCTATTTTTCTGATCATTATCCGAAAAATATCGACAGAAAGCTTACAGCTTACTCCCATGGAACGACATGTACAGTTGCTGCTGCCACACGCGTTGGTCGCTGCCTACGTAGTCGCGCAAGGCATTCGATTCGCGCTGAATCGCCTTCACATCGTTGTATGGTAGTAGCAGCAAGTGCGTAACGGTCTCAGCATGAACTGTGAATGCGACAGGCTCATCATTCAGTGACTCGCGCTCACCAAACGTGTGACCTTCGCACAGCGTGTATGGGTGAGCAGAGTTCACACGCACTCTTCCAGATCTACGCAAATTCGATATTAATGCTCAGCAGATTTTCGGACTCAAGCACAGTGAAGCAACGTACGCAATGAAGTAGATGGCCGTGGGCAATGAACCTCGCGCACTAATCACTTCGCCAGCTCGAAAAACTTTGGCGAAAAGCGGTGTGTTGCGCTTGTCCTCCTCAAGCGCTCAATTTCTAGAGAAAGATACATCATAACATTAGATCAATGTAACAATGATCACGACGAACTGTTCTCACCATCAAGAATGACGCTATCCGCTGACCAAACCAACCGAGCTGCAGCTGGGGACACTGCCGCCAGAGATTTTCGCTTGTACGATACTGACGTCACATCAATCGATGTCATACAGTAGCGATAGTTGATCATCATGCCCAACGCTGATGACAACGCGGACGGCGTGGTATCCGCCATAAAGTTGATCTGCTCGACTTGTGCACCATTCTGAAGGTGGAAGTTTGCAACGGATCTAAATCTTGTCCTGCTTTCGTTCAAAGAGATGTAGCGTGCGCACGCGGCTG
>VOQZ01000555.1:0-41911 GCA_008079305.1 Phytophthora palmivora
CACGGTGAATGATCTGAAAAATGGAAAGGCACATTAGATAATATTGTTAACACAATGCGGACAGCAAGCACACCTTGTTTTCGTGTAGAAAATCAATACCTTCAATCTACGTCGGTAGGAACACGTTAGACAAATGCTTGTTTCAATACGGAAGCGCTACGATTCTTACCAAATGTGTGAAGAAAGTTCTGGTAAGCTCCGCGTTTAATGGCGTGCAGTTTCTATAGGACACATAATTTCAGCGATATTCCGAGTATCTGCACTTGGCCTAGCTCTAGTACGTACATGTCATCATCCAAAACAGGACCACCATCCACCAATTCACTGATCATATACAATTCGTCGCTGTCTACACGAGCCAGCTGCGAGTGAGTTCTCGCTAATATTGGTCATCTCACTGAGTGATACGCACCATCAGTGTCGATGACTTCGCGCAGCACAACTATATGTCGGTGCTTGAACCGCTTCCAGATATTAAGCTCTTTCTTGACAGATTGCAGTGCGTTGCCAAAACGACCGACTCGAACGCGCTTGAGTGCCTTCTTATCCACGCATTTTGCAGCAAACACCTCCTTCGTGTCGTTGCATTCCACTTTAAAACAACACCGTAAGCTCCTTTGCCTAGCTGCTCCATGAACGTGCTGTCAGCAATGAATAGTGATTAGTATCATGCACAGTATTAATCAGCATCCATCTCACGTACTACTGGTTAAGATGCCGTCGGCCGTCGGAATCTACTGTTGAGATCATTTTTTTAGTCTCTCGGAAAGACTGCCTCGCTTTCGTAGAGGTACAATCGGCTTCATTCCTGTCAATTGTTGTCAGCACTGCCCTGGTGACTAATTGAAGCTCGACCTGGAGCGACAATAGGTTTCGCAACCACAAGAGGTGGTGAGTCTGGTGGATGTCCGATTTCCATTTTGCTGGTGCCGCCTCTGGAACAGGCCCAGCCGTCTCAGGTATCACATCAATCGAATTTTCGAGCTTGGCTACTGGACTTTTAGTCATCTCTGTTTTAGTTGTTATCACATCGATCGCAATTTCGTGTGTAGGAACTGGTGTTTCGGTCATCTCTGCTGTAGTATCGACCCCATGTTCGAGCGTCGATGCTGAATTTTCGGTCGCCTCTGTCTTGGTTGATGTGATAGCAATTGCATTATCGAGCGGGGGTAGTATTGTTTTGATCGCCTTAGCTTTGGTTGGTATAACATCGATCGCATTTTCGAGCGTGGGTACTGGTATTTCGAACGTTTCCGTTTTCATTGGTATGGCATTAATGCCATTAATGAGCGGGGGTAGTGATGCTTTGATTGCCTTTGTTTTCGTAGGTCTCACATGAGCCATTTCGACAGTGGTAGGTATGTCATCGATCGCAAGTTCGAGCTTGGTTGGTGTAGGGCTCACAACTACGCCGGATCCAGTACAACTTTCTTTTTCAGCGACGCGACCCGTTTCCAGAGTAAGCTTGGTTTCCATCTCACTTGTGAATTCAACCTCAACAGTCGAAGGCTCCTCCATCGAGATTGATCGCGAGGCTATACCTGTGCTGGTATGGGATTCCTTGTACCAAAATACTTGAATGTCAGCACGTAGGAAACACGCAAACCTGCATGACAAGTACCAGGGAGTTGTAGACAAAGATAGCTGTATGATTATTAGGACGCGTGTTGCCCCAATATATAGTATGGTTCTACTTGAAGCAACAAGGTCCTCGACTTTAATACACATATGACAGACAACACTACCTGAATGGGTCCAACTTGACTTCGCAGGTCTAGTAGTAATCATAATACAGATCTTGGCAGTCGAGAAGTGCCTTGACATTATCTCGAACGTGTACCAGCCACGCGATCTGCTCGTCGAGGTGGACCAGCATGTCCTCCAGTTGCGGGATCGGCACGGAGACGCGGGCGTACTCCACAATCTCGACCTTTTGACCACGGAAGGCACTGTAATGAGCGAGTTAATAAAGCCAAACACAAGAAGCCTTTCCAACGTAACAACGCACCAGACGCAGCCAATGAACTCTTTCCTCGACGCACAGCCCTCCGGGATGTTAGTGATTGCCTTCTGAGTAGCCATCAGACTAAATGCCTCTACCAGCTATTGACCAAGCAATACATACTATCGTTAGATAGAGTTGTAACCTAGTTATCCTAGCTGACGTACCAGTTCTCCACGGTGGATAGAAAAGTCCACAATCACCTCGGACGGAAGAGGAGGTTTGAAGCTCTGCAGAACGTATCATCCATCCATTAGCGTACAACCATACAGGCTTCCTTAACACTAACAAACACGTACGTGATCAACGTGAGAGCAGTACGGGAACCGGCGGCGACTGGGCAATCGCAGGACATTGGCAGCATTGCGCAGCTCTTGGCAGATGCGACCCAGACTCAAGAAGGTGCGCTGCACGATTTCCACGTACATCTCCACGTCGTCGTTACTTGGTTGGTCATTCAGCAAGTCATTGCGCTGCACGTGCATGAACTCCTTAAGCGCTGCGAGTCTTCCAACTTGACTCTGCACGATGCCGTGGAACTCGAGGATCTGGTTCAGCACGCAATATTGTTGCAATCTAGGTCATTAAGACACCGTTAGAATCAGCAAGACCAGCTTATTCAAACTCGATTACTCGTACGTGCTGGTGATTGGTGCATTGCGCTGGGCTTTGGTCAGCTTGAGCTCCACCTTGGTGAACACCACAAGGTGACCCTGTCATGAATAGACGTATGTAACATAACACATGTCATGCCAGTCAATATCTAACTTAAATCAGTGCATTCCTAATCACAACGTACTTCGACGCGGATATCGGCTTTGATGGCGGGTGACGCAGCTCCACGGTCCGAACGAATGCGACCCCAGATGAAATCAATACGCTCCAACTCGTGCGACGCATAGTCGACGGCCGAGTTCACATCCTTGAGCAGGTAATAGCGCGTCTCTCGCTTCTGCTCATCATCCAAGTCAGAAAAGTACTGAAAAGCGTTAATTCTACCCTACCCACCCATGCATTAAGCTCTTCAGATGCCTCTTGGTCACCTACAGAGGTTGCTTGTGTGGGGCCGTTGGGCATCTTGCGTTGCTTGTGCTCTGATAGACGTAAAGTCGGAATGGCCGATTCTCGTGCTGGCCGTAGTGTCGTCCACGTTGAACCAGCACGGAAAGGACACTTTGGGGACAGGCACACGTACCCTCTTTCTTTCTTACAGCAATAAACCTTAAATAGTCGATGGCTACACGTTGGTTTTCAACGGAGTTTATCCTCTAATAATTGATGCTTCGCGGTCATCGTCAAAAATCAGCGAGAACGAAGATCGACGCAGGCGATTTGGGTTCTCACGTGGTTTCCTCGCCACAAACTTCATGGAGTAGACCAATTTCTGCTGAGCTTGTCACAAATGCGCCAGCTGGAGGCGAGAAAACCCCATCTTCTGTCTCAATTTCTGGCTCTGGTTGTGCTCGACACCAACAGCAACAGCTTGCTACATATTAGGATGCATTTAGTGTAGCAATACTTTATAATAGCACATTGCGTTCTGTTGTATGTGAATCCAGACGTTGAAGTTGCCCGTTGAGCCAAGATACTTTTTCTGACCCTACCGTATTTATATCGCTTTAGAATGGCTACACTTTTGCACGCTTCGAGTTACGTGCAGCATGGCAACACAAGAGGAAGCCACACTGGCGCTGACAGTCGAAGAAGGTAAGACTCGAGATCTCTACAACGCACTGCGGACGGATGATCATGGTGTTAGGTAAGAACGGTTATAATCGACTCCATGTGAGACGCGTAATTCTAATTGTCGTTTGGAGCCTTGAGGCATTAGCGCAGGCGCTCTACTTCCTGCAGAATGAGGAGTTTACACTCTTCGAGGTGAAGAACGCATTTCGATCGTCCATTGGTGGGTTTCTGCCTTTTAGTCGCTTATTTGATGCTTGACACTGACCAAGTGTTTGTGGTAGGGGCGAATGAACGCTTCTTGGTGTACCGAGAGTTTCAAATCGCTCTGAGCAAGATCGCTCGAGTCAAATACTACGGAAGCGGCAAGGTCATCGGGTTATGTCCTTTACCGAAGCAACACATGAGGCCGACAGAGCTGGAGCTCATGTGTTTGTTAGTAGATCAGCTAACGATTGAACACCAAAACAACCAGCTTGATACACTACGGCGCCAGATGACACGATGTAGCGCTATCGATACACTCGAGCAGAAATTGCCATTACTAGTGCAAAGTTTTCAGCTCTATGGCTCACAGAATCGCTTGTCAACGAACCTAGCAGAGTCTATGTTGGCGACCATCACGCTGGACGGGTTTGTTGACTTTCTCAATGCGTACTTTGAGTACGAAGAATTCTTCTCGTTCGACGATCTCTCACGAGTTAGTATCTATTGTTTTACTGAGCTTTGCAAGATTAGAGTGGTGACACTGATGCAATTTGCTGCTTGTGGAACTACCGCAGATGACAACTGAAGTTCTTTCAGGTTTTGCCAGAGCAGCACGGACGGCAGATGCAAAGGGTAGCAAGGATGTACCAGATTCTGCTGAAGGTGAACTAAATTTTGCGCAGTTTTTGGAGCTGTTCTGCCGCGTGGCTTCTGCTTTTCATCACAAGCTTCTTGCTCGCGAGGGTGCGCAGCTCAGGCGAGCCATAGAGTCTTGTCGCCTTGAGTTCAGCCTCGAGGTGTTGCTGGATCACATGCAAATCACACTTATCCCGAACGACGACCCGCTAGCTGGATCAGCTCAACTACCAGGACAAGACATCATTAAGTCGGACATGAAAGACCTTGCTACAGTCTCGACGCCACGAGGCGACGAAGTTCCTTCCATGCTACTAGTTATTCAGAATATCCGGGATATACTTCGGCTGGATGCTTCTGATCAAATGAAGAAACCCAAGTCTCGCTTGAAACGTGAAGGTAGTTTGGTTACGCAAGGCCAATTATCCAGAAGATCAAGCAGCAATCAAGCTGAACAAGCTCCGTCAGGTGGAAACACATTGCAGCAGCTCTCAAAAGCGGTGGAGAATCGAAAACCACCTCCTCAGGTAGCCATGATCCGGGAGGTTATCATGCCTCCATCATTGCCTGCAGATGTAATTCAGCTGCTTGAAAGTGCCCTGAAGTTCCAAAATATCACCCAGTACAATGTACGTTTATCAGCAACAAAGTGGTGCCGCTTTATTGACAGAACCCACTCATGTTCCGTTGCATTCATCTGTAGATGGCTCTGAGTGCACTTGATTCCTGCAAACAGCGTTATCTAGAGCAGTACCCACCACCAAGCGACGACCAGCCTAGCGATGTTGACCCAATTCACTTAGAGGTTCTGCTGTTCTTTACTCTCCAAGCCGCGAGTGTCTACGATAGTGCTCATAGAGATACACAAGCTCTGTCCAAATACTATGAGGCAATGAAGTTAGCTCGTCAACTTCCCGCACACCATCCAGGACGACAAATAGTCAAGAGCTGCGCTGGAGTCACACTATTCTACACTGGTGAACTGGTGTTGGCACAGCAGTGTCATCAACTAGTGTTGGATGCACGGAAAACTACACCGAGTAGTAATTCCTGTGTCGACGATTATTTCATTCCAAGCAAGCAAGCGGCTGTAAAAACTGACAGCAATTCTAACTGCAGTCTTGTTGACTTTGCGACGACTTTGAACAACCTCGCATGCTGTTTATCTCAAGATCAAAGCGAAACAACCTCCAAATCCCTAGACAGCGCGTATTTGATGTTCAAACACGCCAGGCAAATTTACACTGATGCTTATGGGCCTTCTCACCCGCGTGTTGGACTAATTTCACGCAATTTGGATCGTGTAAGAGCTTGTCAGAATGGAGTTGTGAGCGATGCAGCTGGTGCTTTGGCACGTGGTGAGTACCGGCATGTAATTCCTGGTTCGCGATTTCAGATTCAAGCGTTAGAGTACGTAGCAAAACCAGCGAAGAGTAGCGGGAAAGCGGGAGGTAAGAAGAAGAAAAAGGGTGCCAAGTAGATTAAGACACTAAAGACACGGAGGTTTTCTATCTACGTGCAGCGAGTATCGATTGATGCGAGTAATGATCTTTGCACAGCAAGCTGTAATATGGACATGTTCTATTGGAAATTTGATGTCTTATTCTGCCTTTGCCTTGACAGGAGATGTGAACAGCAGAACAAGCAGCTCTTCTACTGGTTTCTTCCAGTACTTGTCCAGCGCGAACCAGGCCACGCAGAAGTAAAGCACACGCGCCTCCATAACTCGTTCTTCATTCGTAACGAAATGGTTAGCAACATGCGCGATGACGCCGACAACTGCACTTGTGCCAACGATCTGTAAAATGAATCCAAAGGAACTCATAGTCAATTCCAACACGCGTTGCGTTCGACTGTAGTTTGTCAAATATCGGAGCACCACTCCACTTGCATACAAATTGGCAGTGGACACCGCAATGAACCCGAGAGGATGTGCACTTGTGTTCAACTGCCACTCCATAACCAGCTTGGGGATCGTGACAGCCTTCAGCCAGCTGACGCTCAGCCCCACCATTGTCTTCAGTAGAGGCTTTGGGAAGTGAAGTACATCAACTACCACCACCACCAAAACGTAAATGGGTACTACAAGTCTCACCGTGTCTTCAAACTGCGGCGCAGCACCGAAAACTGGGCGAATGATGGTCGTCCCCAGGAGATTGGCAGCAATAGCAGCGAACAGCGCTCGGACGTGTCGAATCGCCTCCTTCCGAAGTGAAGGCGGTCGACGTGCCAAATGCGATGGAGTCACAAAGTCCGTGAGTTGCGTTCGAACAGATAAGCAGACATAGAAGATAAAAGAACGCTTTAACAAGGTCTGCAATTGAGGCGAGTGCACGTAGAAGTCGCTCGTTGTGAACTCGAACCAGACAGCGACGAGGGCCACGACGATCACCAACACATTCGGCAAAAAATTGGCACAGATTGACAACCACAGCGACGACGAACCGGTGGCATCATTGCGTTTGCTTAAGGTAGAGTGAGGAGATGTTGCAGTCTTGGTAGCAGCTCGAGCGGAACGGCGCTTGACCATGGCGAAGAGATGGGAGACTGAAGGTCGGAAGTTCGAGTCGGAACAGCACTTGACACGATGACACGTTTCAGGAATCGGTTCAGGGAGGTAAATTATATTATGAAGGTTTTAATGCCAGAATTTCTTTGGCACCTGGATTTCGTGTCGTTTCGGTATTAATTATTAGTAGAATGCGAGGCAGGGCGATTTGCGATCTTCGGTGCGAACCTGGCCATCATGAAATTTGCAAGCGATAACTTTACGTATATTACAGTTGACAGCTCGAATTTACCACGTCACCCTCTTTTTCTTGATGGACTCAATGAGCTGCTCCGGCAGCAGCTCGCGGCTGAAGAAGGAGAGCGTCCCAAACTCCTCCATCACTTGCGCGCTGTAGATGTACGCCACCCATTCCCACAAATGTCCGCTAACCCTGGCCGACTGGAACAGAGTCTCAGCCTCTCGTTGCAACGCTAGCTTGGGGTGTGGCGGGGAACACTCGGTTGCTTCAGACAGAAGCTCGAAGAACTCCGTTGACAATTGAATGTCCGTAATGGTCGGCAGAAGATGGACATATTCATCGAACGTACGCAACGTAAAGGTATCATCGAACTTAGGTTCGTGGCGCCCATAGTCGCGCTGTTTGTCCGTAAACTTCGAGCTCTTCATGTACGCAAAGCGCTCGCTACCACTGCAATCCTTGATCCATTTGCAACCTTCTGACTCCACTCGTTCAGCAAACAGGTCGTATTTCTGCTTGAGCTCCTCAAACACTGTCGAGAACGGTGATTGCCACTCCCAGTCTTTCTTCAGCTTTGGCCACTCACGATCAACTCGTGTGTGATAAGCCAAAAGGTAGTTGTAGAGAGACTTTTGAACATCCCATATGGCCAAGAAAGGGTTGCAAAGCCCCAGACCACCAACGTTCAGCGGCCAGTACGCCCACGCTGCCGGCATCGATGGAGCTTGGCCGTGCCTACCCCGCATAATATGTTCACGCAGATAACCAAGTGCGTCACCATTTGTCTTTGGAAATACCAGGGTATGCACTCGACGAAGCGTAGAAAGAGCTTCCTCCATGTGGCTTAGACCGAAAATTGCCGAGGGCTTCCCGAAGTTGCGTAGGAAGAAAAACATGTACTTATTGTACACGTTGATCCACCCGAATGTCGAGGTGGCAGCGGCCAATCGATCTGCCATTTCTGTCGCGAACGCCTCCACCTCGTCTTGTCGAATGCTCACCGTTCCGTTTGACCGCAGCTCAAGGAGACCCCACCGAATCGGAGTCGCTGGTAGCGGAGCCGAGCCCACTTCCGCCTTGGTGTTATTGGATCCGGCGTACATTCGAATCGAACCACTCTTTTCTTCATTGAATTTCATACCCACACACTGTGCATATCGCTGCATCTCACTCCAGGCCAGCAGTACCTTCGACTCGTCCGAGTCAAAGAAGCATATATCATCGTGCGACCGATACAGGAAAATGTCCGACGACACCAGCACTAGGTAATCCATCACGAACAACTCCACCTCGGCAAGAAACATCGTCATCATTCGACTAACAGGCAGTCCTCGTTGCATTACCTTCGGTTTTGTGAATCCCGGGAATAGCAGCGGAATTTGCGTGTAGTGTCGGAACACGCTCAGCATGTCCTCATGCACACCTAAGAAGCGAAGAATCGCGAACACTGCTTCATGTGAAACAGACGGACCAAAGAACTCGAGATCTGTCATGACAGCCACGAGTGGGGACTGGCTTTTGCTCTCTCCGGCCAAAGTTCGCTGGAGATGCGCTTCCACTAATACACGTCGAATGATGTCCTGCTTGTCAGCCTTCTGATCTTCATCTTCACCGTCTTCAGACTCGGAGTCGCCATCATCATAAGGGCTGCGCCCAGCATCTTTCATGCTATTCGGAAGAGCAAATAATTGAAATCGTCGCACCATGTCTGCTCTGACAGACTCGACAGTTGTAGTTCCGTGAACGAACGGTCTGTCAAGCAACGAATCCAGCAGAGCTCGAAGCACTGCCTTTATTTCAACACTCCACTTGAGGCCAATGTACTGGAAGAGCAACAGTGTAATTGCTTCTTCTTGTAGTAGACATCGGAACCGACCATTCATACCGCGCTGAATGTCAACGTGAACTCCCTCTTCAGGCCAGCGCCAGTCACTCACATTACTCAACTCGATCGTGAGTACATGAGAGAGCTCCTTCATTATTTGCTTGTTGCGCAGCGCATCGGTAAATAAAGCTACGACGTCAGGGTTTAGAAAAGCCTTGTCTCGTAGCAGCGCCGCCACGCAGGACATGACATCTTCCTCAGAAACAGGGGAATCTCCACGCAATATACTGTCACCAAACTGACCCAACCGACTCCGTGCTTCATGTATCGCGTCCTGTCGGCACTGTGTCTTCGCCTTGGAGAATCCCTCACGTTCCTGGAACACCTCGGTCTTCAAGAACTCGTACACTTCGTCCTCTGACACGCCACTGCTCTGGAAGAAGTAAGACTCTAGACGTTGCTGCGTCTCCTCCCTTGAGAGTTTCGCTAGAGGCTCATTGTCTCCAGTCTCTTTACCAGCAACAGCAGTCTCCGGTTCACCCTCCTGTGAACGAACGAGCTCTCCATCCTCTTGATCATGTTCTGTCTCCTCCAGCGACTCCATGAGCAGCTCACCCAGCAGTTTGTTATGTTGCCACAGACTCCGCCGCTGCCGAACTTCGCGTAAAATCTGCTGTTTGCGCTGCTCCACCACCGTCTCGGTGCTCCAGGGATCAGCATCTGCGAACTCGACCAACCCTCCAATGTCCTCCAGCCCGTCATGTACATTAGTTTGCACGACCTGCAAGTCCTTCACGCCCTCATACAGACCTTCCAGCTGCTCTCGCGACAGCTTTGAGTCTGTACAGGCAGCGGCATTGTCTCCGTCTAGTCCAGTCTTCGTCAGTAACTTAGTGTAGTGCGTCTCCAGCTTCCGCTCGTGCTTAGTGAGTTCCCCTAACTTGATCTGCGTCGACAACTTGAGTAGCTGAAAGTGAGCAGTCGCGGGTTTCTTGGAGGTCGACATGGGAATGCGGAGATAAAGCCGAAGAGGAAGGCACTTGAACTCGACGAGGTAAATTCAAGAGTGAGGAGATTGGGAAAGTGTCTTGTGTTGTGTACCCATATCTTGACCATCACTCACATGTTGCCTTTTTGATATAACTTCAATCAGTGCATTTTTTCATGTTGTTAAGGCTTTAAAGTACAACATGCATTTACAACATGATGTCGTCAGAAGTTGTTATCTGTACGATTGGATCTGGAAATACCGCAGTTGAATGCTAGGATTTCAGGTGAAGAGGAGTCTCATACGATTTATTCTTGAGACTTCACTGCCGATGTCAATGTTATCTAGAAGTCTCCTGCAAATTCACCGCCTCCAAAATCACCACCACCACCGGCATCACCAAGAGCTTCGCCAATCAAGAGACCACCCAGGAGACCACCAGCAGCACCCATGGCCACAGCACCACCTGTGCCCATTCCACGACGTCCACCACGTCCGTAGTCGTCTCGGTAGCCACCATGACCGTATCCTGGTTGCACGTACGTAGGCTGAGCATAGCCTCCTTGAGCGTACACTGGCTGGGCATATGTGCCCGGCGCTCCCTGAGCGTACACGGGCTGTTGGGCATAAGCAACCCCCGGTCCCGCGGGGTAGTCACCACCATGCTGCTGCATGCGGCGCTTGCGAATGGCCATGAAGATGCCGCCTCCGATCAAGCCGCCGATGATGAAGACACCCAGGCCGATCCAGATCCAGTAGGACGGACGGTCGTTCTTGTGTTGGCACGTGCACTCGTATGTGGTGTCTGAGGAGCAGACGTCGCTGGCGGGGCAGCAGCACGCGCGGCGGTTGTTCGAAGTGTCCAGCCATGAGTTGCAAAACTTTCCTGCCTCTCCGTTGTAAGCCTTGGAGCAGTCACCTCCATCACGGCAGATTTCGCACTGCGATTTGGACGAGGACGAAGAGTTGGACGCAGACGTGGTCGAGTTCGCGAAGATGGAGGTCGAGCCGCTGGAAGACTGTGCGGTGGCTACAGCAACTAGCGTCATTAGAAGCAGCAGGCTGCCCAAGACACCACGACGCATGCCAACTATTTTTATGTGTGGCTTGTAAGGTAGTTTTTGAAATGAAAGTCAGCGTGGTGCCAGAGGGAAAGAGGGCTGTGACATGCGTTATACCAGGTGTAGGTAAACTTGAAAATACGTAAGCCTAAAGAGGATACTTGCTCATGACAAATGCTGTCCAACTTGTAGTGGAGATGGTCTCGAGGAAAATCCAGCAATGAAAATCGAGATGTATCATCATGTCCTACTCGGCAACGCGTCATACAAAAGTTGTCGGTGTATGTAGCCCTTCGTTCCGATCACTCTGATGTTGGTACGCTTTCACCTAGTCTGAACGCAACGAAAGCGCGATGGGAGCAAGTATGTATGGATGAAGCTGCTGCTACAGCAATTGTTATAGCAAAGCTGTAAAGACCAGTAAGTCAAGTCTACATTATGTGTGCTGACGGTGGCTTCCTTGAGAGTACATCGGTTGGGTGTCGTAACTTTGCTGTGCGTTGACGCCTTGAATGTACACGGGTTGCTGTACATATATCACATCCACTCCAGTTGGGTGGTGCTGTTGTCGGAGACGTTTGCAGGTGGCCAGCCAGAAAGCCCGACCGATTAACAAGCCGATGACGATGAAGACGACGCCGATACCCATCCAGATCCAGAAGTTCATGCTATCGCTTCTTTTGTGCTGACAAGTACATCCGTAAGATCGATAGTTGGTGAACAAGGGGCACTCGGCGCTGGTGGGGCAGCAGCACGCGTGGTGCAACTGAAACGAGTCCACCCACGTGTTGCAGAATTGGCCGGTATCCCCGTTGTAGGCATTGGAACAATCACCTTCGTCCCGGCACATTTCGCACTGTGTTTTGAATGAGGAGGACGACGATGAAGAGTTGAAATTGGTCGTGGTCGAATTCGCGAAGATGGAGGCAGACGTCGAACCGCTGGAAGACTGCGCGGACGCAACAGCAGTCATTGCCGCTAACAGCACTAGACTCGTCACCACTCCACGATGCATGTCAATTGCGAGGGAATTTTCAAAATGAAAGTCCGTGCGATGCCTCTAGTTCTATCAGATAGGAAACGATGTACAAGTTGCACTTGGTGTTTGAAATTTACACTTTTCCTGACGGCAATCAAAATACTTCAGCAAAAGTGTTGCCAATGGGACCTTCGAACAGCGAAAGTCTGTCATTTCCGCACATATCCACTAATCTCACCCCAGTGGTGTATCTACAGATACTGCTGTTTTCCCTCATGGAGGTGGAAAACTAGTCGAGTGCACGTAGACTCATCATTCAAACGAAGGCGGATAGCAAAACCTTTCATTTCCGATCACGCATTCAACTGTACGATGGCGATAGCATGGGGAGACGCGTGCTGACGGGGCTCGTGGGGATTCCGACGGCGTTGTGGCTGCTAAGCTCCGACGTGGGTATGCTGCTGCTTGCCACGACGCTCTGCTGTCTGTCGCTCGTGGAGTTCACTGCCACCATCTGCCCACAGATCGTACCGCAATCCAAGGCAGTGATGGACACTCTGTTGCATCACTTGTTATTGGTTTCATCAGGCGCAGTGCTGTGTGTGGGTGCGTGGAGTGGCGTCAAGCTCGTCCATGGTGGGGAAATTGTTTAGAGGTTGAGTGTGCTTCGAGGCTAAAAGTGATATTTGTTGCCAATTCAGACGCATTGGGGCTCAGTGCAACATTGGGAATCTTCGTCTTCCACATTGCGACTACCAAGAAGATGGACCAGACAGGTAAATACAGCAGTGTTGTCTATCTTACTGTGTGACTGAACTAATCTGTGATGACGTTGTTGCAGCACTCACCAAGTTATTGCTGGATTTATTCGCTCTTGTGTACATTGTGAACGGCTTTAGCTACGCTATTTTACTGCGGTATAGCTCGAGCAAGTACGGACTGGGGCTGCAGATTCTTGGGTTATGTTGTGCCTGGGTCTGTGATAGCGGTGCACTTGTTGCGGGATCATTCATGGGTCATGCCAAATTGGCACCAATTGTTAGTCCAGGAAAGACGCTTGTAGGAGCAATTGCAGGCGTCATATCGAGCATCACCACGGTGCTGGTCATGTTTGCACTCCCACAGCTTGGAAGTATTTTGCCAGTCGTTGGTCATTGGACAAACGAATTGCTGCCTCCAATAGAAGTCGTGTCAATCAATCATCAGGTGGTACTCGGCACCGTGCTCGGTGTCTTGTGCATCGTGGGAGACCTGGTTGAGTCATTTGCGAAGCGTGTCGCTGGTGTGAAGGACTCGGGAGCTTTCTTTCCCGGTCATGGCGGTTGCCTCGATCGTATGGACAGCTTTCTGTTTGTCGCGCCGTGTCTGTACTTCTACAGTCAGTTCGTACTGTCCGAGTTGCTTACCACGAGCTGAAGACCTACTACGTAGTTTATGTATAGAGGCCTCAAAAACTAAAATTTACAGCACTTTGCGATTTACATTGTGGCATCCACGGCTTCCTCCACAATTGACTCAAATGGAGTTTTTTTCGTCTTGCCCTTGCTACCTTTCTTGGACTCCTGTTTCGACGATTCAATCATCGGTAGCTTCTTCGCAGCCTCTACGGCAGCAACCTGTGCTGGATCATTGATGTCAATTGTATCCACTCTCTTCGACTTCGAGTTCTTCCGTAGGAACTTCTGACGGTCTTTCCGGGACCCACCCATTTTGCTTGAGTACTGATGAATACGATCTCTGCATAGGCATGCACAACAGTCGCAATGTTATTAGTAAGTCTGTAGTATCAGACTATAGCAATTATGCAGACGTACGTGATGACGCCCGTATCGGACTCGCTGAGCTTGAAGGATGTCCTGCGCATGGCCATACTAAACTCCGTGACCTTGCCATCACCAAGACCGTGTAGTGCATCCAGCTTAGCAGCGGCCTCGGCCTGTTGACGGGCAATGTCGTCGTACACGCATTTCTCCTTCTGCTTAATTCGCCAGTAGTAAATGCCAACACACAAGAGGAGGAGAATGGACAGGTTCGACCCGAACGCGGACTGAGCAGAGGTAACAAGCAAGTTAGACATATAACAAACACACTGGTAAATAGTCGATGTCTACACACCTTCACCATGCCTTTGGCGATCACGCCGAACACGAAGAGCAGCAGCAGATACTGCGTCCTGAGCTCCATGATGGCACTTGCCACGTACTGTCGTGAAGGCGACGGAAAGATGTTTTATTCAATGTTTTATTTAAAAAAGCGCTACACTGTGTGTGCCACACAAGGCAACCAATTTAATTTTTTTTGACGCAACAACCAAATACAATGAGAACATAGACCCATTTCAGAGGTCGGTAAAATGGAGTTCTCTTGTTGTGACGGAGCACCTTGCTTGAGGAAGCGTGCTATCAAGAGTATACAAACTCTAAGTGAATGGTGGTTCACTAGTCCCTGGTCTTAGGGGACTTAATAGCCAGTTTAGGGTTAATTAGATAATTTGGCCTGTAATAACTACCTACGTGGCAGTGGTGTGGCCCACACCACTTATGACAGAGTACAGCAGTGTATCTACTTCTAGAGACGGTACCCAATCTGGGGTATCCTCGTATAACCCCGTTATAGACATAGACTTTTGCACCCTCTGTATACTTGTACAACTTGTGTTATCATCAGCATCGTATATGCTATTGCACTGACCTGGATTAAGACAGTTGAAATCTTAAAAAGTAGTCTGAAGTTCAGACTACTTTTTGATATTCCAAGTGACGCTAAATTTCGGTTTTTAACAGCTGAAGGAACTATTACTGATGTTACAGTATGTGCTGCATCACATGTAGCCCTAATATACCGTTTGATACTCACGTAGACTACTACCGAAGCTCTATCAGGAAAACTAAAAAATGGTGTTACGCGCAAAACTCAAGTACGAACTTCTCTCAAATTATTCATTCGAAATGCTGCTCCCTCATCATTCATATCACGAATGTTGGCAGTCACTGTCTACCGCCGTCTCAGCCGCAGTGAGATGCTCATGGAACTTTCTGTCGCTCGTCCACAATGGAGAAATCAATGGGGGGAACTCCTTCTTCTTCTCCAGTTGGTACGTTACTGGTCACTTGAAATTATGGCTTGCAGTTCAACATTCAGAACACTACGCCCCGAAGTCGGCGTGTGCTGTTGTCTTTATTCCAGAAGAAGAACGTCTTTTTGAACCAAGCCTTGAAGTTTGCCCAAGCGTTGCTGGAGCTCCGGTCAATGCCTCCTCCGTAATTTGCTTCATTAAAACCTCGTCTTTCCTCTTGATCAGGTGTGAAGTTCAGCAAACGACGATAAGTTTTGTTTACCTCACCTTGGTTGTTATCAATAATGGTGATCCCGTCGCACGAAACGATGACAGCGATTGCGGTAGCTATAATGCGCAGCAGAGTGTTGTGGAAACGCATTAGTTTTAAACGAATCGTGGCTCAGAGGAACGAGATTGAGAACTGAGCCACGAGAATTACAGCAATATTATAATGAAGCTGTACGCAAGGTTTTGGGGTTAAATACGTTCTCAGGCTGTGGTGTGGTGAATTCAGACAGCTGAACATGTTGGAGCGCCTGAATGGCCTTTTGTATTAGTTCCAAGGCTCTACAGTAATCAGGTATTGTCGCTGGGTTCTGTACTATACAGTTCCTGGATAGTTTTTACTGGACATTCAGTTTCGTTATACAGGAAAGTGCAATCCTGTATTAATAGTAGAGCCACAGGATTACGCGCTACTAGCACGTTATGATGCTGTCGCCGTCATCCTAGTTGTCGTTATTGTGTACAGCTTAGAGTATACTTGAACAACTTGTGTTATCAATATGGTAAATGCTATTGCACTGACCTAGTTCAAGACGTAAAGCATCATTTGAAATCTCAAAACAGTATATTGCCCTCAAAAACCGAAATTTAACAGTTGAAGGAAACTATTATAGATGTTACAATATATGCTATATCCCACGTAGCCCTAACATACCGTTTGTTATTCACGTAGACTATCGTAAACATGCAAGGCCGTAAAATGATGAATACAAGTTAAATCGTAAAAAGTGGGGTGGCAAAAACTAGTACCGAATTCCCTCTTCTATGTTATGGCTCACACCACCCATTCAGCCAATCAGCGGCCGAACAGGAAGATTGTGTGCATCCTTTGTTATCACATACAGCACTTCCAACCGTATTTCCCGCAGTTCATTTTGCCATACCAAAATCTATCCGACCTCCGACCTCTCCGACCAGATGTAGATAAACTTATAGAATACAAAAAGTAAGATGTAATGTAAAAACTCGTCGTAAAAAGGTAATTACGAAAACAAAAATGATTGGTATTCAGTTGTGGGTGTTCAGTCAGACGCGGTCAGTGCCCGAGTGACCACCCAGAGGAGGGTGTATTGAGGGGGCCGTGCCGAACGCGGTGCGGCTAGCAGGGTTGCCGCCTTCACGAAGAACTGTGGAGGTTAATTCCCCCTCGGGCCTCCAGATGAGTACCCTGTTTTGAGTTGTGCTAACCCCCACCTTGGTAGCTCAGTGGAAGAGCCCCCGAAAGGGATGGTCGTGGGTTCGATTCCCACCCAAGGTATCATCATGTGTTGCAGGCGATGTTGTTCTAACTACAGAGCGTTGATGTAACGATATCAAGAGTTACCAGTCTGACACAAGAGTGATTATTTACTGGTTGAATGCAGGTCTATCTAACTTACTCACTTATGACTTCCAGTACGTCCTGTGTGTATCCAGGAGCGGGGTCCTTGATGGCAGCGGTCTGGATCAGACGCTGATAGCGCTCAATCTTGGCGTTGAGGATGCCTGAGCGGTGGAGACTGCGAAGATGCTTGAGGACGTTACCTGCCCCGCGCGAAGTGATTTTGCGCTCAGATAAAAACGAGTGCACAGCTTCCTCCACCCGCTTACCCAAGTCCAGAACTCGATCACGATAGTCCGGCGCTGTCGTATCCAACACGAATCCGCCGTCCAAGAAGAGCTTCATGAAGGCCACAAGCAGCTTAGCGTCGGACTTCTGCTGCTTCGAGATTGTTGACTGCCACATCCGTGGCTCTTGAGCGTACCACGCAAACCAGATACTACGAAGGTTCGTCACTGACCCTCGTCGGCGCTTTGGCTTATCTTGTTCTTGTGATGAATCTCGCTGACGTTTCCTGTTCTTGTCTTGTGATGATGTTCCGTCCATTTTAGCTTCTAGATTATCCATGCGCTCATCTTGACGCTTGATGTGCTCCATTAACTGATCAATCACACTACGCTGATGGTCGATGATCGTGCTCTGGTTACTTTGTTCGGTGATGTGGGTGGTTTCTTGCTCTTGACTTGTCTCGGGGATCGTTGCTTGACAGGCCGCAAGGTGCGAAGACCATGCCAGGAGCTCTGTCACTGAAGCTCCCGCATTGACAGCAGCTGACTCCATGCGCCTGACAGCCTGACCGTCTGCTTGAAGCTTCTTCATCAGTGGGTAGTGCAAAATCAGGTAAGCCGTGAGGACATCGAGTACTTGTTGACTAAGATTGTACTTGGCGCTTTCCATCCTGTAGCAAGTCGTGAACAGCAAGCGCTGGACATCGGCGATCTTCTCCTGCGTCTCGGTGTCGAACGGCTTCAAATCCAGTGCCTTCACTTTGGTTTCAGTGTCGTATCCACTGAGTGCTTTACTGACCTTGTGATCTTCTCGGCTTGTATTGAAGATGTAATTGAACCCCTTGTTTGTTGTGCTCATGTTCCAGGCACCACGATCGAAGATCCAGCGCTGCGTCAAGCCATCGCAACCGTTCACGTGTTGCGCACCTCCTCGACGGAACGAGTGCGACGTCAGAGGATCCGAGACTCCTGCAACGCGAGCGACGCGATCCAACAGGCGGTTGACATGGGTGTAGATCGTTGGAGTAGTATCAACGGGAGCCCGGGAAGTTCTTGCAGGCGACACTGAGGGTTCAAGTGCGGCGAATTCTTCGGGATGATTGAGGACCTCCAACAGCGGCGTCGACGGAGACAAGTTTACAGCAGTAGCGACAGGGACGTCAGGCAAGTTGTCAATCAAGGCGACGGTTGGAGCTGTCTGCGTGATAATGGCCATGGCGATCGCATGCAGCGGACAGGTGACGAAGTCGGCGTCCGGGAACAGCGAGAGACCTTGCTCTTCGGAGGTCTTCATGCGGATGAAACGCACGAAGAACACCTTGCCTGCATCGACCGAGAGGTTTTGTTTTCGCACAAGGGACAGATCCGAAGCTCGTCCAAACAGGTACCACAGCAGACACAGCAAAGCTGCGTCTTGGTAGTCACTAGCGGAACTTGCCTTCTCATACAAATACAGCATCATCTTCTTTAAGTCGCCCTTTGAGCACGGCGGTGCCTTGTTGACTACTTTTCCATCTCGCTTCATGCAGAAGCTATCGAGCGTCTTCCCCATGCTCAGCAACTTTGCTTCAACTATATGGCGTTGCACGGGGAAGAGCTCAAACAGCCACATCTTACTTTGTCTGAAGTACTGCATAGCAGTATTCCGGGCAAGTGGTTTACCCTTCTTACCCTCATTAAATGCAAGATACATACCAAACTTGTCTAATACAGACACAAAGCACTTACCTGTAGCGTCTTGTTCAATGCATTGCTTAACATAGTCAAACTCTACATGTTCGCTTTTTACAAACGCCTTAAACGCAGTGACAGCCGTATCCTTGGCACGCTTGGTGTTCCCAGGTTTAAGCTCGTCTAAGCCCATGCTGGTCGGACTGGTCGGAGAGAGGGTAAATATGCGCCTGATATGCACTACACTAGTAATTTGTATGCCGATATACATATTTTTCGTGCCACTCCGACCCGATACGTCGGAGTGGCTGGTGTAAAGGACTCTCCAAGCCATCTATGCAATGATTGGTTATAAACATTTTTTTCTATCACCTGATTTGTTGATTATAATTAAAATCCGCTGATTGGCCTATGGAGAGCCCTTGTTCCTTATACAAAACTCAAGTATGGTCGGAGAAGTGATGATATTCATCCATAGCATGGCTCCCGTATAACGAAGACCAAAAGGGCAACCTCGTCTACCTAGAGACCATGGTCGAAAGGTGAAGGCGAACACTGTGTCGTCCTATGCCTCCTTCCACAAACTAGAAGTCCTAAATCATCTCACCGACAACAATCATATACAGCAAATAATCAACCATTTCTACCCAGAGCTGCCTCAGTCAAAGTTAAATAGTCGCTTGGGGAGATGTATCACCCGCTACAATACGTGCTGGTTTCAGAAAATGGGGATTAGATGAGCAGTGTGGTTATAACTAGGACTGAACCCTGCGAGAACACTAACGATATTGCTGAAGAAGTGCTCCGGCAGCGGCTGCTTGACAAACAGATAGGTTCTTTAGTTTAGATGACGATTTCGATGGCATGTTTCGCGCGGTAGCTGAGACTAACGAGCAACAATAAATGCCATTTCGTTTTAGGCCTTGAGCGAACGCTACAGATAAACCTCAATTCGTTTTAGGCCTCGAGCGTTTACTTCATCTAGATACATGTAGGTGACGCCTGGTCTATGTGGACTATGTTTGTAAAGAGAATTCGCCACGCACCCCTCACGACCGAGGTCTGTTGTTAGAGGGGGGTCACGGTTAATGGTTTCGTCGTATTGGCGAAAAAGACACGCTGATAGAGTTTTTGCGGTGTGCCTTGCACGATCGCCATGATTTACAGTACTGCCGAAGCTCTGCCAGGAAAATAAAAATTTAAAATGGGTGTTCTCTGCGTTTACGCGCACGTACGAAGTTCTCTCAAATTATTCATCGAAATGGTGCACACTCGTCATTAATATCACGAATGTTGGTATTCATTGATTACCGCCGTCTCAACCGCAGTGGAAATTCTTCTTCTCCACTTGACATCACCACACTAAGACCCGAAGTCAGCGTGCCGAGTCAACTTTACTCTAGAAGAACTTTCTTTTGAACCAAGTCTTGAAGTTTGCCCATACGTCGCCAGAGGATCGGTCAATGCCTCCGTCAGCTACTTCATAATAACCCCTCCATCGTTCCTCTTGATCAGGTGTGAAATCCAGCAAATGACGAATCATTTTATTGACCCCGCCTTGGTGACTACTTATAAATATCAGTTATGATGATCCCGTCGCATGAAGCGATGACAGCGATTGTGGCAGCTAAAATACTCAAGAGGTTGTGGAAACGCATTAGTTTAAAACGAAACGTGGTTCGGAGGAACGAAATTGGGAACTGAATCACAAGAACAACAGCAATAATTAAGCTGTATGTACGTTCTCTGAGACGTAAACATACAGCTTAATTATTGCTGATGTGGTGAATTCGGCTAGCGGATGGAGCGTCAGGAAGGTTTTGCCTACTACATTGGTGGTTTAAAGTCCGAGGCTTTAGTCATCCAAATTGTTGTTATTGTCACTGAATTCTGAGTTATACAGGCCCTGGTTTGCCGTAAATACTGGTTGTACTTAAGTCACCATTGAAAATGGCATGTCCACCAGCACCATTGATGCCTTTTCAATGGTGCTCTAGTCAGTGCCGTTAACACCAACCTGTTCAAGTTGACTCAATCAACTGAAATTTCTTAACCACTGCAAGTACTTTTACCGTGGGGTTGGTGTGACAACCAACAAAAGTGGGCACGAATCGTGGTGACCATCCAGCGAGTCTATAGTGCGAATGAGCCACGCATTGCAGTATTACACCGAACCCATCGCTGAAGTTAGCCATGTAGCAAATTTATTCATGAAGCACTACATTTGGCGATGATGGACTGTATGCGATGAGTGTAGAATTACAATTTCAACAACGTGCATTAGTAAGTTAAACTCTGATATTCCCATCTACCTAGGAAAGCGCCTTATATACATACAGGCTAGGAGAGTGAGCGAGTCGACGTCTCCTGCGAGATTGACGGAGATCACTGGCGCTACTGGTTTCGGACGCTCCAATTCGTTCGGCTAATCTGATCACGGCTCGTCGAAGCCGAGAAACTCCCACACGAGGTGCATCACATTTTCGTCGAGAGGTTCACCAAGTGAAAACCGCTCGAATACACGTAGTACTGCCAAACGCTCGAACAGGAAATTTTCATGCCACGTTGCACAGTCGCCCGTGAACTCAAAATCGCCGAGCTCCGGAGGGAACTCGTTGCCATACTCGATCGCCAAGTGCTCCAGATGCACGTTGTATTGTAGAGCTTCCAATAGAGCGCGCGTGCCGATGGCATCGATGTCGTTGAAGAGCAAGCTAAGATCTGTGAGCCAAGAACCCATTGGAGACTGACTGTCGCTGATAAGTAGCATGGCGAGGTCGAACGCACCGCGGAAACCGAGCATGTTCGAGTCAAGGTTGAGGCTTCGTATACGACAGCGACCCTTCTTGTATGCCTCCAACAGCGGGGTAATATTCATCAGCTGGCAATCCGACAAGTTCAGCGTCGTTAAATAGGGCGAGAAATAGATAATTCGATGCAGGATCTCGGTAGCAGGAATACCGAATTGATCAGGACTACCGATGCGATTCTCGCTCAAGTTGATATCTTCAAGTCGATCACTGATGCCTGTCATTTGGAAGAAGAGTGTGATCAGCGGCACAACCATGCCTTCGGCGTCTGGTGCCTCAATCATATTCCAAAACGAAACTGATCGCATAAGCGTCGCCGGTGAGCAAATCCGAGGTGACATACCGATCTCGGTCATTTCAATAGCACTCTGTCGCGGTACCCACCCGAGTCCGAAACCAGGCACGACAACACACAACCACTTGCGTAAAATGCAGAACACCTCTAACAGCTCCTTCTGGACGAGCAAATCACTGTACACTTCGTGCTGAGAAAGCTTGGACGTCGGTAGCGGACGCACGGTAGTGCCCTTTTTAATGAGGGCAAATACACGTCGGTGTGGGATTCCCTTCAGTAGCGCACGCTTTACATCTTCGCGCAGAATTTTGTCGCGGTTGCTCTTGCTGTAACGCTGCAGCGCCGCTGCATATTCCGGAATCAACAGAACCAGCGCCGGGTGGCCGCCAGACATGACACCTTCGACGACGCGGATGTCCTTCATGCGCATCATGTTGCGCGATAGGTCGAGTTTCTCAATTCGGGCAGTCGAGTTGGGGTGGAACAGACCATAAACCAGCCAGCCCCAGCACAAGTGCAGGTCTTCCTCCTTGACTTGGGCGGGATCCATGAGTTCCTGCAAGTCGATATTCTGAACAGTGTTTGAATAGTGCATCGCAGATCCAATGCTCGCAAAGAATGTGTTGTCCATAGGGCACTCGCGCACGGCAATCTCCTTGACAAGACCACGTTGTTCCTCTGGAAGCTCAGCAGCCATTGAGTTGTACTTGATAACGGGATGCACGGCGAAGATAGCTGTGCAGAAGCGACGGAAGGCCACGCGGTGCTGATGGATGAAGTTGGCATCGAGAGTGTCAATGAGGTGGATCTGCCGGACGTGCGCCATCTTGTCGCGAATGAGACGTGAAAGCGAATTGAGTTGCACCTCGTTCATCTGAAAGTGCCGCAGTGTCAGGAACTCGATGACTTTTCCCACCTGCGTTCCCTGGTACACGTAGCGACGCACTTCCTGCTCGTGAATAGTGCGAAGCAAGTGTTTGAGATCCACGAAATCGTGCGCAAGCTCGAAGCTCAGGCCGTGATGTTCACCTCGATGATACTCGCATCGTACGAAGTAGTCCTCGTCACAGGAGCAGAAGGGAAGCGGCTCGGGCTCGCTCTCTGTCTCTGAGTACGTGCCTGTAGAGCCGAATTTACGCCCAGAGCCACCTGGGGGCGAGCCTGTGGGGCCGTAGTATGCGGTCTTACTCCCCACCATGTCGAGGAGCGGATACTTCAGTTGCTGCGGAGAGCGAAATGAAGCTGTCTGTTGCGAAAATGGATGCATCCAGCGACGGATGCGGTGGCGAATAGCTACAACGCGAATGTGAGGGCAGGAATCGAAGTGACCGCGGAGGGAAAGCGAGCAGTTTGCGCGTATCTGCTTGCGTCTGTCGCGTGCTGCTGCAGCGATTGAAGTCACGTGCGGCTTTTTTGTGGTCTGCTCTTTGATTGGCAGGCGGCGAGATGGCCAGTTGTTTGAAATCGAGTACCGTACATGTGATGTTGTTAGCTCCGATAGCGTTATGTTGCAGTCTTAGGAGATCAATATTCCGGTGAGCTATTTCGGCGGGCATACCGTGCTTTGCAAGGTTGACAGCGTTACGTCCTGTACTGTATGTGCTCCCGCAATGCTATTGCGTCCGTCGTACGTCGCCTTGCACCTATCAAATGGCCAGTCCACCGTGGCTCCGTGTTCAACCCACACAATGCCATCCTCTGTGCCACGACCGAAGTCGCTGTGGTAGCAACAAATACTACTTTGTACTGAGGTCCTTGACGTGGATCCAAGTAAATTACGCACAGTTTGGCACAGCATACAAACCGCAAGAGAGTTGTTAGACTGGTTGACACACGCGTGTGTCACGAGTATCCGCGCGTGTCTCTTGCACATCGGATCCCGTTAAGTGCGACCGTCGCCGATATATCGGCGATCCAGCTGAAGATGTCGTCGCGCCGTCTTCAGCGAGTGCCTCTGAGAACGACACGGCGAGCAGAGCTCGTGTTGGCCTGATCGAGGCTTGGGTATATTCTGAGTGTAGAAGCGGACGGCGACAGCAGAATGCACCGTCGGAACTTGTCTCACTTGCAGTGCCAAGTGCAGAGCGCCAAGTTTGAGAAGATCTAGCGCACTAAAGCAAGCGCAATAGCTGCTTTCCCATTTGAAATCTGTATGCACTGACGAAGTCGTTCTGCTCTACTGCACGAACGCATGCCCTTCTAGTTGAACCGCCTCGATGCTCGATTCCGATTCATCGCGCTTTAGCTGCGGAAAGAGCAATCATGTAAGAGATTGTGTTCTGTACACCGTCGATAAAGCACACCGAAATAGATCGATGACGCGAATACGCCATTTTCTGACCTTCTAGGTCCCAACCACTGTGAGCCATCATGATGTATTCCATCTGTGTTCACAATGTCAATTGAGAGCTCCGTCGCATCCGAGTTCGTCTCTAGGATGTAAAAAACTCTGCTGCAATGAGTCTCCAACGTGTTCGTCACGAATTTCAGTGTGTAAGTCTACCTTCGTATCGGCAGATTGCTTGCGAGCTGACACATTACTTCACTACTGGTGCTGATGCTTGCGTTGTAGTGTTCGCTAATTCACACATCCAGCCGTCATTGCTGCTCTGACAGCTTGTCATGAATGTTTAGTTGCCGCAGGTGCACCAGGCAGCTGAAAGTCTCACTGATCGTCAGACTCTGATGAGCCGATGATAAATCAGGCCGTTTTCATGCTCGGCAGAGAGCAGTGCTGCCGTGCCACTGGGCCAGTGACTGGCAGTGCCAGCTTTGATCCGCAATACATTGCAGCTACAACAGCCACGAGCTCCACCAGTTGTGGGTGAAAACCATGACATGCAACACCAGTGGTGCCACCACGGCATGGTGCAGCATGGGAGTGTAAAGTACGGCGTCAACGTCGGAACGCAAATGTGGCTACAGACCGAAACTTCAACCAAAATGGGCAATATCCATGTGTTAAAATAGGTTACTTTTAGAATCAACAGGCTGCAACGAAGTTCGTTTTCTGGTTGGGCGGGACAAAGTTTACATGCAAAATGAGAATCCCAAGCGAATCCGTGCAGTACATGTATTTGATTTAACCTCCAGGAATCATGGCAGCTTTTTATAAGGTACGTACTTTTCAAAGCAATTTATGATTGTCGTGTTAGATGATTTTCGACATCAAGAACACAACGCTATGGCGACCAACTTTGTCGCTTCTACAGTAGTAGGCGAGTAGCTGGCCTGGTACGCATAGGAACTTTTCCTTCGAAATAACAAAGAAGTGGACAAATAGCATGAATCTGTGGAACTGGTTGATCGCGAAATATATCGTAGTATCTTAGTGTGCTGAGCCGCCTTTCGGAGCATTCAGCTCAAGTCACTAAAAACACTCAACTATTGGTATTATACACGTACACACTTTGCTTCTTCTTGCGCATTGATTACAAGTCAATGGCACTGAGTCAAAGTTTGACTGTCGAATTGGCAACATATCACAAAGGATATCCTTGTAAACTCGAGTGTTTCCACCGGAACGACAACACATCATTGGCTCACAACTGCCTTCGTGCTTGGATGTCGCTGCACGATCTATCGACCACTTTTTCTCAGAGACTTGCTCAGCTCTGGTCTTGTGCGTGACGGGATTCATCTTTCTCACTTCCCAATCTTCCTCAGTAGCGAACAACCTCAATCGGTTGACTCGCATCTGAATTGGGTACGCTCCGTCTACGGTGCCCATTTCGAGAAGATTTGGGACGAAGTGGTTTCTCCCAAACATCAGGCTCCATTCTTCAACGTCGCCGCTAATCGAGCTTCTCTTCTCTCCGTCCATTCTACGCATTCGATTGGTCTCCAGCTGACTGCACGGCGTTCAGCACCAGCAGCGCCACAGTTTCGCCTGCCGCGTCGCCAAGAAGAGCGAGCGAGAAGCAGCGACTGAGCAGCACCATTGGCCAGGCCTTCTTCTGTCTACAGACGCGGCCGCAGCCCGTGGCTCCAAGCCGACAAGTGCTGAGCTTCCACGCGCCAGGCGCCCCTGAGGAAGTACGTGAACGCCTCGCGCGTCTATTGAGTCTCTCCAGTGCCATGATGGCCGACCCGGACATCAAGGAGAGTCTCCAGGAGAGCGACAGTGACGCGGCAGAGACTGCCGACGTCTTTCGTGACGACGAGGATAATCCACAAGAGCTCACGGTGCAGTCATTGCCCTACGTCAAGTGCCGCGAGAGTGTGAGCGCCGTGTTCAGCTTCGACTCGGCAGTGCGCCGTCGTGTCTCATTAGCGTCCAACGCGACGTCCGACACTGCGAATTCGTCACCTGAGCATGCCGACAAGTTCCCCACGTCGCTCTCGTATTCGGTTCCGTCCACTACAATGGTGACCAACACGCCGCGCGGTCGACCTGCAGTAGATGTTATTGCCACGTACATGAACACATGTGATCAGCGCACTGTCAAGTCGGAACTCATGCGCGCCCATGCACACTTTGCATCTCCGCGAGGTACGGAACAGTTGAATTCTTGCTGCCTGCTGTGCTTGAAGTTGACGATGCAGACGAAAGAACTGACTGTGCGATTTGGTGACTTGTCGTTTGGACGTTTGTGTTGCGTTGTTGCTTGTTGATGAAGGTGGCGGGTCATCGCGCATCCGTTCGTCTTCCATGATGAGTAAGGAGGGCAGTGCGGAGTGGGGATGGTTCGCAGACATCGACTCGAGCAGTGAGAGCTGGGGCGGTGATGGTTCCATCCACTCACTACGCCGTCGGCTAAGTGCCGACTTAGGACTCATTGATGTGGGCAATGTGCACGTCTAGGCGATGAACAGACCAACACACGCATTACAGCAGCACACAAGACGTTTACGATCGTCACAGAAGGTAACAGCAAGGTGGTCTCAGCTACAGTGTCCATCCCCAAGTTCCGCATTGTGCAGTCGCGCTCCGGCGCTGATCGACACGCGCAGTATTTAATCACCCTTATGCTTGGTAAAGAGCTGTACGCTGATTGGCGTCGCTACTCGGAATTCGGAGAGCTTGTGAAAACTCTGGATGCAAAGCGTTACTCGCGGACACAAGACGCTTGGGCAGGCATCGAGACTCGTTGGTTCAATCGGTTAGAGCCGTCGTATTGCACCAAAAGTGCATCACGCTCGAGAACTTTATGCGTGAGCTCATGTACGAATCGAACGAGCCGACTGTGCTGATCAATTTCCTCGGTGGCTACCTGGGCAAGGTGAACGCGCGGCCTACAGACCCCGTGGCTTACCGTCCAGCTGCACAACTGCCGAAGGAACTTCGACCACCTCAGCCACGACACGAGCGAGAGCTGTTCGAGAAGATGTGGGCTGAGAACTTTAAGCGGTCACATGTGGACTATTCATCAACTTTGCCGCCGAGCCAGACAGCAAGCTAGAAAATGAGCATGCTGCAGGAGCAATGAAGGGGTGCAGATAGTACCTGCTATTTGATTATTCGTGTAGGCCCACGGGCCTTTAGCTTTTCTAATGGGACTTGATTAAAGACCTCTGAATCGGTCTGGAGTTTGTTCCTGTGGTAGGAAGCAAACCAAATCTATAGGAATTTGCTTTTAAAGGCAGCAACATCCGACAAGCAGAGTTGGTGCTGGTAGACGATGAGATCGGGGATGTGAGAGATGTCACGAAGGTAAAAGAACTGGGCTAGTTGCGACTGCGCAATGACCGGGAACAGCCATGGAGACACCTGCATTGCAACATTGTGGCAGTGAGTTTGTTGTGAGTTGAGCAGTAGGCGGCCATGAGCACAATACGTACCTTCGAAACAAACGCGTGCCATGCGAAGCCGACAATAGCTCCGACAAGTGCACCAACAGCTACTTGATCCTTGGTGTGATAGCCCAATCGCACCCTCGAATAGCAGGTGAATGTCGCGAGGAAAATGCAGCCCACGATCGTAAACCACTGCTCGATGTACCGATGAGAGTTCAACCTGCAGAGATGGCATGAATTGTTCAGCTTTTCAGTGACACAGGAGAGTAGATTACCATGTCCACGGGCTAATGTACCTTGAGGACGTGTAGGCGACAGCGTACGATGAAAAATACGAGATGAATTGCGAATGGGCTGATGGCATTCCAGAACCGCTCATACGCGCGCCATCCGGTCGCTGCTGGTTGATCGTCTTCTTGAGGACCTTGTTGATCACTTCACTCACAATCTGCCACCATCAAGGGATCGTTATTTCAACACCACTGAAGGATTATTGACAGTACGGTACCTGACCGAGGAACATGCTGACGCTGTCCAAGTCGCGCTGGAAGGTGACGAGCGTCACATGCATAAGCGTCACAAACCTGCATAGTGTTCCGGGTGAGACTCGAGGACAAGATGATGGTCCTGCTAAGCGTACACTGGTGAGAGCGTGAAGAGCGCCATGACGACACCGAACCGGTCCGTCGGATCATACATGACCCATGTGAGCTCGAAGGCCTTTAAAGCTTTGCCCTTGGTCTCCACTGCCTTGGTCATGACGTCGTGGAGCGATCGCTTTCAGACTCTCCCTGGTACGTGGCACACAAACAGATGATCCACTGTGATTTGCATCAGAGGTGTAAGCACTTTGGTTTTCGGCATGGACATGACCGACGGGGACGAACACGAGGTGCTAAACGCAGTTTTCTCGTTTATCGACGAGTGGAAAGAGAGTCCAGACGAAGTTTCGCAGCCATCGCGCAACGACAGTCAAGTGACCGAGCCGCAACCTTGGTTAGAGCCTTTCATCGTCGATGGTTGCGCGAAACGAGAGAAGACACGACGAGAGTTACCGAAACAGGAGCTGATGAGGTTACGCGAAGAAGTTCTAATGCTTGAAAATCAATTGAAAACGTTGCAATCTGCTCGAACGAGATATGAAGCTGCGAATTGTGAGGCTTCCAGAGTTATCGCACTCGCCGCGAGCGAACTGCGGCGACGGGGACCAGAAACTGTTCATAAGCAATTACTTCTCGTGTGGAAAGAGATGGCAAAGAAACATAAACGACTACGACAGGAGGTGGAAGAGGAAAACCGCATACTACGGGAACACGTCGCTCATCAGTCGCGAACAATTGAGTCCCTGCAAAAACTGGTGAGTGAGCACTTTAGTATTGAGTTGCAACGTGAAGCTAAGGCAATTGTGTTTGTGTATTACAGAGATCAGCTGCTCATCCGAAAAAGGTTTCGTTGAGATTGTTGTTTCCCCGTTCAAACACGATCTCAAATGATGAGGCACGAAATACGTTGGTTTACCTTAGCAATCTACTTGCAAACCAAATTTTGGAGACAAACCTAGTGTTTCATCTCGGAAACATGCCACCAATATTATCAGAGGTGAGATCGGAGATGATATCATCAACGCAGACCCACTTGGAATATCTGTACAGCAACTACTTGCCCTTCCCTTTCCAAATGGCGGCCAAGGCCTTGTGGAAAAAGTGCCAACAATGTCAGCAGAGCGTCGACTTAACGGTAAGTTGATGTATTTGGTCTACAGAAAAAGAGTCACACTAACAAGTACGTCGAATTCTGAAAATGATATGAAGCACGAGGATACGTTGACCAACAGCTTTACAAGCAGCTACGAAGGTCAAAAGTTATCGTTTGTGATAAACGGCCACTCTACGATGCGCATGCGCAATGATACTAAACGAAGTGTCATCGTCTCCTGCAGCAAGTACGATCTCTTAATGTTGTTAGGCAAGAATGATCCAGGGGTAAGCTACAACGAGAAAGGTTGGGTCGTGCTCCAACCGGTTCATCCTGATACCACAGAGTTGTGCATTCTGCGGGTCTGTACGAGGATCGAGTTGAACGTGAAGGAGGATATTCTGACAGATCGAGAACGATACATGGACTTACTGTCTGAATTGCTACTAGAGCAAAAGCGGCAGGAATTGGATGCAATACGGATCTGTATTGAAGATGACCTCCTCGCTGCAACTTCATTCTAGTCTACAGAATGAACAAACTTTGATTCAAAAATGTAGTATTTGCAAGCACGAGATTGGCTTTTCATGCAAGTGAGCACGTAGCTACTGAGATTTCTTCTTAGGAGAAGTCGCAGTAGCCTTCAAGCAGACTTCGTACTGGTAGACAGTCAAATCAGGGATGTGCGAGATGTCGCGCACGTAAAAGAACTTTGCAAGGCTCGACTCAGCTACCAATGGGAACAACCATGGAGACACCTGCTCAAACAGTAAAAACTCGTATCAATAACGTGCACCATTACAAGTCGAAATGTACATCTGCTTACCGTGGCGACAATGGCGTACCAGACAACCCCGGTGAGCACACCAAATGCGGCACCAACGACCACTTGGTCTGTCGAGTGATAGTTCAAGTGGATGCGCGAGTAGCAGGTCAGCACTGCTGCCGTCACTGCACTGAGAATCGTAAACCACTGCTCCAGTCGTCGACGCGAGTTCAATCTACATATCCCGAACGGATAGTGTCAACATTTGCAATTAGAATAAAGGATTGATCCAAGTACCCACCTCTTCCACGTGTACACTACGACGTAAGCTGCAAAGAAACCCATGAACTGGGAATGTGCTGATGGCATTCCCGGTCCACTCATGTACGCGCCTTCCGGTCTCGGTTGATTGATGAGCTTCTTTAGTATCTTGTTAAAAACTACGCTCACAAGCTGTAGATAGCAACACATTAGCCACCCCTACACACTACAACAACTTGCAATAATGTGTGCTGTTCCTACCTGCCCCACGAGCATACTGATGCTGTCCAAGTCGCGTTGTGAGATGACAACTGTGAGGTACACAATGACCAGGAAACTGTACAAACAGATGAGAAAAGCGATACAATTATTGCGTTTCATTAATAACTCACATTGGGGATAACGTGCAGAGTGCCATTACAGCCCCGAAAGGGTCCTTCGGGTCGTACACGACCCATGTGAGCTCAAACTCCTGCACAGTCTTGGCCACCTCCATTTTTGATTGTGATCAAGTACGTGGCCCGTCACTATTTCGAGGGTAAAGATAATGACATCTGGAAATTCCCAGCCATGAGTGCGCAAGCTACGCGCCTCGAGAGTCTCTTTCTGCTCGTACAAGGTGTGTAGCCAAACGGATACTGGTATGACGTACGTACTTGTCGTCTCCATCTAATGCAATATACTTGAGCAGACGGAAGCAGCGCACAGATCCGTGAGAATGCGGCCGAGAAGTTGGGCGAAGTGGCTGCGCGGTCTCCCGAGTTCTGTGCGTCCATTTTGCAGCAGCTACGGCCGTTGATCGTGGATAACGAGTGGGAGGTCCGAGTAGCTGCGTCCAAATGTCTCGATGTGGTGGCGCGGTCCTTGCGTCACGAGGATGAGAATGTTGCGGACTTATTTGCGTTAATCTCTCGTACGACGGCTGGACAGAAGGCTGCATTAACAGTATTAAGACTGAAGTTTGACGTTATGTTGCAGTTGGCAGTCATGAAGCTTCCAATGAAGCACTTAATCTGCAGAGAGTGGATATTAAAAAGGTGGTGCAGGAAGGGGCGCCACTACTGCGCAGTGGAGGAGAAGTGAGTAACGGGACTTGAAGGTGATGATCCGTGAGCTGACAGAGGCTTTGCTGTCACAGGAGTACCAATACGCAACGAATTTGACAGAGCAGGAACGACGCGTTCATGCTGTGAAACAACGTCGTCTACTGTTGCGACGCCTTAGTGGAGCAGGAGGATCTATTTGGAAAACGCGCGAGGATTCATTGACGAAGCAACTGCTTCCTAGACTCAACCGAGACCGTATGTGAAGTGATTTGGCTTATTTTGACTGGCGCTGATTACTGTCGGTGTTTGCTACAGATGCACAAGAAATCGCTGATGATATTGAAGCAAGTGAAACGCAACAAAATATTGATGAGAAGCTTGAAACAGTTGCTAGCCGAAAACAAGCGACGGAGATGCTATCGATTGGAACGAGACCAAAACGACGATCGGCTAACACCGCATCTGACTTGGGAAATGGTGAAAAACGGATAAAAGTTGACCACCAACGAAATACCGAGGACGTGATTTTGGAATCTGAAGGTGAAAAGAGTTCTTGTGGGCGAATCAACGCGACAAAGGCCCATACAAGAACGACAATTGTCGCTGGGTTAGTTTCAGACCTGTTTGAGAGTATGTTTGACTCCAAATGGGAAGTTCGTCATGGCGCTCTCCTGTCACTACGACAGATCCTCTTGTCAGCCCACTTCACTGCTGCCGTTGAAGCAGTTCAGCCAGAAGGAGATAAACGTATGCGGCGAGAGTTTGTTGACAAATGGTTGGAAGAGTGCTTGATTCGATGTGTCTGTGTATTAGCTCTAGATCAATTTGTGGACTACTCGGCAGACGGGTCAGTCTCTCCTGTACGCGAAGTTTGTGCTCAAGTTTTTGGCATATTACTTGGCAGCCTTTCAAGTGAATATACGCTGGTCGGGTATTTGCAAGTAGTTCGGATGCTGTTCAGTGGTTCGACATGGCAGGCATGTCACGGTGGTCTTCTGGGTTTGAAATATCTTGTACGAGCCCATAGTAGGCATGCTCAAGCATTGGTTCCCCTCTTTTTTGATGATATAGTTACGGCGATTTCGCAGACCAATTCAGAGGAAGATGTGTTAGTTCTGGCGGCCGATATGTTCAAGGATTTTGTGACATACTTGGATCGGATTGAGAAAACGACTATCAAAAACGTTGCTCTACTGCTGTGGGGGTCTTTAAAGCCCAACGAGAAAACAGGTTTGGTTGCAGCAAGCATAGTCCGAGCGCTAGGTGAATGGTATAATCACCCTCCAATTGCTGCACTGTTGCAGATTGACCACGAAGTCACGTCAGCAATTTGGCACAATTTATCGTACACGATTCCTATGCTTCACCATCATTCGCAATCCGTTAGATCATCCAGTGCAACTTGTGTTGCTGCCATATTTTCAGGAGAGTCTTCGTCGTCAAAGTCAAACACAGTCCACTTTGCCGCAGTCTTTCTGCCACATTTACTTCTTCAAGTGCTTCTAGAAAAGGACACCTCTGTCCAGCGAAGCTTACTTTTCGCGTGGAAGCGGGCAGTGAGTAGCTTATCGAAAGATGTGTTGCTGATGGCGGTAATTGGTGAACAGTTACCTAACTGGATGACGCTGTTATGGTCTACTGACGAGATTGACTCCCTAAACGTTGAGATAGTCAGCACAGACGGTTCTGTGTCCGATCCAAACGTAAAAGATTCTACGGATCGAATAGCACGAGAAAACATGTATTCGCGTGTGATGTTTGCTGAGGCAATTGGATTCGCCGCTGCACACGTTCCTCTTTCGAGTGCGTGCATGACTGAGTTGGTTCAATTAGTTCGCGATGGTATGTGCAGTAGTTCTGGCGAACGGCAATGTGGTGCTTTACTGGCACTCACGAAATGGAGCTTCTTTGAGAAACAATTGAACCGCGAAAGCTCGCATGAGCAGTCTCGACGACTGCAGTATTTGCAAGGTGAAATCGATCCCTTGCTGGGATCTTTCGCAGAAAATCAGTGGAGGACAGTACAGCTTGATGCACAGAATGAAGGAAGACCAATATTTTACAGCGAACAACTTGGATCCCTAAAACGTGTCGCGCAAATGGAAGCTCGGATTGTCCACATCTATTGCTCCGTAGGCATTCCACTTGAACGTGTTGAAAGACCAAATTCGGCGTCCACGGCAGACATTTCCCGACAGATTGCTGAACACATAGCACTATTTCCATACGAGAAGTTGCAAGACCACCCAAAGGCATATGAAATGGCCCATTTCAAACGGCAAGATCTCTTTCTGGTGGACGAACTCGTGCAGCAAAGCTTCTCTCGATTTTATCACCGGATACAAGGTCTAGGAAGCAGTGCTTATTGCGAACTACTCCCAATTCCCAAAAAGAGTGGGTTTTTAGTAAAGGCGTTGATGAATTCGATCAAGGAAGAAGAGGAGTTGGCATTTCGCACTATTTCGTCGCGAGCGGTAGCGAATTTTGTGGTGAGCCAAGCACAGATGCAAAAGAAGTGTGTAGCAAAAATCATCTCTAATCTCTGCAATAGTGCAACGGCATTGGTAGGCGTATCAAACGATCCTTGCGATACCAGTTTTGAAGACACAAATGATCACAGTGATTCGCTTCCTTCTGATATGGTAAAGAAGACAAAAATCCGAGTTGTTGGAGCTGAGGTGACACTAAGTGAAATTTGCAAGTGCGCTGGTAATTCTCTTTTCGAAACATGTCCTGCATTGGAGGACACCATTTCTAAGGCGTGGAAGCAACTTGATGTTGACGAGCTGGCAATTCAACGATGCATGCACGTAATTGCACTGGTGGTACCATTCGTTGAGAAGGGGGCGATGACTATCTGCTTATCATGGCTCCAGCGGCTTTCGCAATTGGTGCAGCGGTCATATGAAAATCATCAAACACGACATACTGTGGCTCATGCCGTTGTTATTAGTTGCAAATACGCACAAGGTAAGCACCGTGAAAATGCCATGCTAACAGTGTACAACACGATCTTCGAGGTTTTATCAAAACCTGACAGTGTAGATACCTTAACCGATGCAACCGAAGGTGCTGTGATGGTGCTCAATCATATCGTACGCACCCTTGGAGATGGTTTGACACCTTATGTACCCAGCCTCGTTCATTTCGCAATGAAGACCATGAGTTCACCGTTCAAACTTGTTCGCAAATTGGCTGCGGGGGCTTTTGCTGACTTGGTTCCATTGATTCCACTTCAAATGGATCTCGAGATCACTGAATCTGACCAGATACTTCCCGATACACTGAGAACGATCGTGACTCAGAACGCAGTTTCACGTAGTTTTCTGGAGAGCTTCTCTGAAGGGAAAGCTGTGCAGTATACCAATGTTAAGGCTTGGCTAACACCAGAGACTTCTTTGCGAGTGTATCAGCAACATGGTGTCGACTGGCTGTGCTTTATGACAAAAAACAACCTTCACGGAATTCTTGCCGACGATATGGGTCTTGGCAAAACGTTACAGACACTTTCTGCCATGGTCGCCACCCTAGGAATGTCGAGTAATGCTGGAAGCAAGATAGTAGCAGCACCTTGCCTCATTGTGTGCCCGCCAATTATTGTTCATCACTGGATCCAGGAGGTCAAAAAATACATCCCAGGATTCTTTCCGTCTATCATCGATTATTCTCTTCCTGCAAGCGACCGACAGACTCTCTATTACAAGGATGGTATCCCGGTATCGAATCGCGGCCCGACGTTGATTGTGACGACATACGCAATTCTACGGACAGATATTGAATGCTTGGGGACTATCGACTATACTTTTGTGGTGCTTGATGAGGCACATTTAATTCGGAATCCATCCACGGCTCTATTTCGTGCTGTAATGGAGCTTCGCGCATCGCATCGCATTGCCTTGAGTGGAACGCCATTGCAAAATAATGTTACCGATTTATGGGCTCTGTTCGAGTTCCTGATGCCAGGATACTTAGGCGATTTTGCCGTATTTCGTCGAGAATTTGTCCTTCCTATCACAAAGTCAAAAGGGCGAAACGCGACTCCAAAACAAAAGGAGCTGGCGGCCATTGCTATTACAAAGCTACATCAAAAGGTTTTACCATTTATCCTACGACGAACGAAAGACCAAGTACTGAAAGAGCTTCCTCCGAAAATTATATCCAATGTGTTACTGCCGCTGTCTTCGTTGCAGAAGCGACTTTACGTTGTGGCATCGTCATCTGAGGATAAGGTTACCTCATCGAAACTTCGAGCTACAACGCAGCGCGAAAAGAACTCGGATCCGAAACCATTGACGAATGTACTTACAAATCTTCAACTGCTGCGCAAGATATGTGTACATCCGGCGTTTGTTGCAAACGATCCAATTGCGCGCAGGTTAAATGCAAAGGAAAAGACGGCACTTTACGACTGGAAGAACTCCGGAAAAATGACGGGCTTGCGTGACCTTTTAGTGGAATGCTGCGATATTGCAGCATGGGATCAGGGAACTCGTCAAGGTTCTGCTTCTGTCGATAGTGTGAGCGATACTGATATCTCTCCCCATCGGTGTCTTGTGTTTGCTCATCTGCAGAAAACTCTGGATCTCACTGAACAAATGCTGCGAGAAGCGTTGCCGGGAGTAACATACCGCCGCCTCGATGGACAAACGCCTCGCGCTAAGCGTGCAAACATCGTGCAGCACTTCAATGCTGACCCTCGATAGACGTCTTGCTGCTGACTACATCAGTAGGTGGTCTAGGACTCACCCTCACCGGTGCCGACACTGTAATTTTCATTGAGCATTCTTGGAACCCCTTTGTCGATTTACAAGCGATGGATCGTGCTCATCGAATTGGACAGAAGCGAACTGTTCGTGTATTTCGATTGATCATGGAAGAATCGCTCGAGGAACATATCTTAAACCTCCAAGAATTTAAAGAGCAAGTTGCAGCAACGGTTGTACAGAAGAATGACGCTCAAAGCAGCATGAATACGAGCACAAAGGGTGTCCTTAATTTGTTGCAAGCATCATCATCGGCGGTGGCTGCTAAAGAGCTCCACTCGTCCGTTGCAGCTAAGAAACGAAGTGAAGATGATCAACGTGCTGTCCCAGGACTTCCACAAGAAGCAAAAGAACTGCTTGACCAGATTGGTGAACTATGGGATGAGTCGCAGTACGACTCCTTAGATTTTCCTGAACCAGAGTAAACTTTGAAACACCGAGAGTTCTACACACCATTTCTGAATTGAGTCATGAAAAACAAGAAACTTGTCTTATTGGGCATCGATCAGGCTTTCGACGTCAAGTTGAATGATGTCAGCGTCGCAGCCCTAAATCAGCAGGAATGGTCAGATAATGCAAAAGCGAAAATTCGTTCGAATACAAACATACCAAAATCGATGCGACGTTGGGGTTCGTGCGACCACGATCGCCATGCACGAACTCCTTGACATACGTTCCTGCAGACGTAGTAAGTCGCAACAGCATGTAATGCTTGTTCAACACCTCACACTTGGCTGCATGAATGATTTTCGGCCGTGTCATCAGCGTTCGGCGGTGCAGCACGCGGATGGGGTTTGCTGTTGAATTGTAAGATCTTGGATTGCATCAATCTTCGCAATAGATTCGCGTGTCAACACGCTTTCCGACCACACAACACAACTAAAAGAAATAATTAGTGAATGTTAGAGTTGTAATACAATACGAATGCGTACCAGTAAGTCTTCTTTTTGGAGTCTGCTCCTGCTTGCAACCCGACAAAATAGTCTTTCGTTGAGCTTTTCACCTGGACAACTTCAACAGCGCCATTGTTTGCTTCATTCACTGCCTTTTGTATCTGGTCGTACTCAGATTGATCCAGGTATGCTTTCTTCGCATCTACATGCAGAGATGATGTAAGTAAACTTGATTTATCACACGAGACCAGACAAAGATTTCGCTGCTTACCCAAAATCTCCAAGATGAACGGTCTTCCGTTTCCTAGCATACGCACGTCGACATCTTCACGACCGGCGGTGTGAAACTTGTATCCTGTACCTCGAAAGAATGGCAACGCGATGTCACCGATGCACTCTTCAACAGAAGATTCACCCATTCGCTCGCCATCGAGCACCCACGGTGTCTGGCTTAGTCCGCGCATAAATTTGAGGTATCGACCTTGCATATACACGGAGTCGCGCTCAAATGTAGCGACAGCGTGTGGTGCTGTTGTGAGACGAGTCGGTGGGCTTTTGATAGTATCAGGCATGACTGACAAGGATGCTAGAGCACGGGAAACTGCACCAAACCCATCGAAGACCGGTGGTGGGCCTCGACCGCGCTTTCTTGTTCCATCTAGTTGTTTCTGCAAAAATATTCAGGGGAAACACATTAAAACTAGGTTGGCATAATACCATATACTTCTTGCTACCATTACCTTAATAACCGGAATCTGGCGCACTTCATCGGCGGATTCATCGTGCTTGATATCGATCAGCACTGCAAACTCGCTTCCATTTGCGCATTCAGCATTCTTGAGCTTTCGCGATATGGAAGGCGCCAAGAAAGACTGTCCAATTCAAGAGAAGAGATGGTGAGCATAGAGATTCAGTCTTCAAACACCTCTACATGTCACCTTGAGCACATCTTTCATATCAAACGGCATTTTGCGCGGAAAGTTCTCGACATCCGAGCGCAGAAATTTTAGCAACGAGTACTCGCGCAGCAGCACCACACTGGGCAATTTGATATTGAGAGCGAAAGCTTTAACGTCGTAGTCGTCCTTGTCTGCCAATTGCTGCACATTGGCCAAAATCTTTTCATGGAAAGCGCCATTCAGCACACCCACACAACATGTACAGCCTAGAAATGGCGAAGTCATTGAAAATATTCATTGCAACATCCATTGACACACATCAACAGACCTGCAACTTCCAGCGGCTCGAACTCCAGCACGCCGCTCTCCTTCACATACTGGTGTATAGCGTCCACCAGCTTTTCTTCGAGCAGCTGCAGTAATGACAATTGTAACAAGACGTAGTAAGTAGCGTGAGTAAGACGCAGCTGTGACGGAATGTGTCAATGACACCATGGTCATGGAATCCTCAGCCAATAAACGCACGCGTAGACGTCCAAGTCGTCGATGTCAGCGAAGCGCAAGCAGCAGCGCACACAGACGCCCAGTTCACGGGCACGGAGCAACGCCTTGGCGGAAAGCGCACCACCCTGTAGTGCCCTTGGGAGGTTCATGTTGATACGCTCCATTCAAAAGTTGATGTTGATGCTGTGCAACGATTAGTCAAAATATTAATTCAGTTTAGACCAATCATATACGTGATATAGAGGCGTTTCTACCAATGGTGAATGTGGTGCGCCACGTTTACACCCCCATAGAAATCCCTATATGTTACTGGCAGCCCCCGGCTCTCTGCAGTCGATTTACAGTCGACGATCGACGTGGTGCACGCAACGCGGCGTCGTGAAGCAGCAGCGAGGGGGGAAGGCCCAGTCAGTATCTCACTCGGCGGCGGACAGAGAAAGCGAAGAAGCCATGCCGAGCTTCTGTCCCAAGTGAGTGTACTGTATATTCCAGTTGAACTGTCAGATCTAACGCCACGTGTGTGATGCAGATGTGGAGACTTTGTGGAGGCAAACGCCTGTGAAAAATGCGGCGAGACGGCGGTGCGTCTTTGGGTTATTGTTGTGGCCTTGAGAGATGGTGTTTAATACTGTTAATACTGCAGGTGACGACGCAGGAGAACCCGTGGAAGGCGGCGTCCAAGGTACCAGGAGGAGACCAGATGAGCGTCCCCGCGGTGCCCACGGCCTTCACAGCAGCAGCACGGATCAAGATGATGGGTAAGTAGACGTAAGAGGTGGGACGAGTACTGAATACTGACAGATTGTGTGGTTGAGTGTAGAGTGCAACCTGTACCAGAACTGCGCGAAAGGAGCAGGCGGTGGCACGCTTCAACTTCGTGCCACAAGACCCAAGCACGCAGCTAGCACTGTCCAAGGGCGACGAAGTGGATGTTGTTCGTAAGGATAGTGACGGCTGGTGGTTTGTTATCAAGGACGGCGAGAAGGGCCTCGTACCCGGCTCATATCTGCATATTGAGAACCCCATCATCCCCATCACGGACGCTGCGATTCTAGCAGCACGTGAGGCTCTAACCAAAGGTTTATGGAGATGCAGAGCCGTTCAGGAGGCACCGGACAGGGAGCAGAAGCAGGTGTCGAATATGATTCGCCACTTGGATTGGAAGCGCTTGCTATTGCAGACTCGTGTGCACCCAAACCTCCGCCGATGGTCCTGCGCGTGGTGCAGATGCCAAGTCTGGAGGCACGGAATTTAAACCTGGTGAGGTGCGCAAACTCAGAAAGTGCTATGCTTGCAAAGAGACCATTCTAGGCCGCACGAAAGTGTGCAAGGACCAGATCTTCCACGAAATCTGCTTGTTGTGCAAGGTTTGTCGCGAGTCAATTGAGGAAGACGAAGATTTCACCCTCATCAAGAAAAAGGCATATCACGCCGACTGTGCTAAAGATGTCAACCACTGCTTTGTGTGCGACAAGGAAATTTTAGGTCGAGTGTACCGCGCTGGTGATGGTGCTTTCCACAAGCTGTGCATGGTATGCTCAGAATGCAACAAGCAGCCAAGGAGCAAGGATCCAAACTGGTAAATGATCTACTTGTCTGTGGTGATTGCGTTGCGGAAAAAGAAAGAAAAGAGAGGAGGAGAGAGAAGCCGCCCTAGAACGCGAGCGTGCTGCTGCTAAGCGAAGGCAGAGAAAGAAGCCGCTCTTGCTGCGGCACGGGCACTGGAGGAAGAAAAGGAACGAAAGGCTCGTGAAGCGCAAAAGGCAGCTGAAGAAGCTGCTCGCGCGAAAGCTAAGGCGGAGGCTGAAGCAGCTGCGGCAGCTCGTGCACAAGCGGAAAGAGAGGCAGCAGAGGCTGAAGCCATGCAAAGAGCTGCCGCTGCAGCTGTGGCGAATGGCCATGGACGTGCTGGAACCGATAGTCTTCGATCCAGCACGTCAAATCTTGACGAATTTGACCTGGGGGCAACACCTATCGACATGTCTGGTCAGAATGGCCGAATTTCCGAAGTATCAGATCTCGATTCGATTCTCAGTGACGGTGATTATGCTGGATATATGGGTACCGGTCAAAGAGAATCGCTGCGTTTGTCGGAGGTACTTGATCTCGAGTCTTACAACGATGATCGTTTGTCAGATCTAAGCGGCATCTCAGAAGACGCTGGCGAGCGTAGGCCACGACGCTCAACCATTGAAAGAACTGTGAATGAGAACGAAGAAACTTTCTCGGAAGACGACGACGACCGTGAACTGTGTGGAGGTTGCGGACTTGTCCTTGAGGGAGAAGCTGTTGGAGCTTTGAACCAGTATTTCACTATGAGGTGCGTGTCTGAGAACCATGGATTCTGCTATGCATGAAGTCGCCTAGTAAAACTAAGCGCAATGTTGCTTTGTGTTTACAGTGCTTCAAATGCAGTCACTGTAGCCGTGTAATCGCTGAAGACGATGGCTACGCAGAGAAGGACAACCAGGTAATCTTTGTTCTTTTCAATCATGTGCGGTTGTACATCCGTGCTCACACGATTTGCGATAACTTTAGGCGTTCCACCAATCCTGTTACCAAGCTCGGTTCGGCAAAAAGTGCCACCGATGCGATAAGGTTCTTAAAGGAAAAGTGGTCAAGGCCCTCGATCATCTTTACCACCCGGACTGCTTTGTGTGCTACCAATGCAGTGCCTCCCTTTCAGGTACGCAAAGAACACATCGTACTATTCAATTGGATCGGATGTTGCGCTATTCGATACTAATACAGACTTTCCGGTGTTGTTTTAACGTCCAGCAGAGAGTTTCTTCTTCGAGCACGAAAGCCAGGCTGTTTGCGCTAAGTGCAAACACGAGGCAATTGCGTTGGATGAGCCCAGCTTCCCGTATGTACATCATTGCATTGAGCTTTAATGTGCATTTCCAATGGTTCTAATACTGACATGCTACAGAGAAAACATGGCGCCGGTGTCCAAGGGCATTGCTGGCTATCGGTTCGACGCCCAGGATGACACACAATTGACTATTTATCCGGGCGACGAAGTCGCTATTCTCCAGAAGGTTCGTTCACTGCGAATTCATAAGGGTGAAAGGCGTTCTAACCGTACTCTACGCGACAGGACGATGATGGCTGGTGGCTCGTGGAGCTGAGAAGCAAACGTGGTTACGTCCGGGGTCGTATTTGATTGAGCGCCCTATCGAAGAGCCAAAGCCTCAACCAAAGAAGAAAAAGAGTGCGTTCAAGAGCAAGCCGAAGCGCAAGCCGGGTCTTTGCAGCTCGTGTGCAACGCAGAACCCAGCAGAGGCGCGCTTCTGCCGGAGCTGTGGCAACAATCTGATGGCCTAACTGGCGTATGGATAAGAATGAGAAAGTAACAAGCGAGCGTTTGTTTAGAGAAAGGTACGCGGATGGGAGACACTGACGGACCTTAGCCTTATGAGCCGTGCGAGGGGTTTCTTTGCGCGGTGGCTGTAGATGCTTTGGCAGCTAGTGTACAACGAGAAATGCCTCCCTGTCCCGTTCACTCGTAGGTGTTTGCTAAGTGAATTCAACTGGCACTTTTTGTCTT
>VOQZ01000556.1:0-27213 GCA_008079305.1 Phytophthora palmivora
TTAGAATCTTTTGGACATCGTCTTTGATGTCCTTCACAGTCTCTTTAAACCCCTCCTTCTTGTTTTCTTTCTTCGGGCCGATATACCCAACGATTCCAAGAACTCTGTGTAGGAGATTGTACCATCGTGGTCTGTGTCCAACTCGGCTAGCAGGTCTCGCACACCTTCATTATCACCATCCATAGATATACCAGATGATTGAGGCACGCTCGAATTCCTCAAACGATAGCTTGCCATCTCCAGATGAATCAATTTCTGCAAAACGTGATGAACAATACCCTAATCCTTTTCGTTGCTCGCACAACAATTCGCTGGATGTGATCGCGCCACTCACCCTTCGATCTCTTCATTGGTTGCTTGACGAACTCACAGAACTCCTGGTACTCAATCTTGCCATCCTTGTTTGAGTCTAGCAAATCTGCTAGTAGTACCAAGTCATCGTCCGATACATCGTTGAAAACAGTTCCTAGCGATCGCATCGCTTTGATGAATTCATCTCGAGATAAGAAACCGTCTCATTGACATCAAATAGCACGAATGCATCTACGAGCGCGCGGTTGTTTTCTTCGTTGCAATTACCATCACTCGTTTTAGACGCTGAGCATGATCCGAGACAGGTGTATCAGCCTTGCGCGCTTGCGTTTCTTCAGGGAGGTTGGCACTTTCGGGAACTGCTGCAGGGTGCGCTTCAACTGGTTTTACCACGGGGTCCTCTCTAGGAGTTATTTTCTGGAGGCTCAGCAGCGATAACAGCGCCAGCAAGCCTGTTTACCTTCCAGATCGCACTTGATGCGTGTTGAACGGTTTCCAGTTGAATGAGAATCATCAGGCTTGCGCGACCCGAACAAATCGCACAAGATCCCGATCTCCTTGGTGTGAGCGTATTAGCATTACTAAATCATGTTTCTGGCGAGGATGTAGTTGTTTTCCGCACACGAAGATCGTTGTTCATACGATCTCCATAAAAACCTTCTTGCGAAAGGAGGCGATAGAGTTCGTTGGCATTGGATTCAACTAACGGACGAGCACGAACACGGTGTTTCGACTTACGAGGTCCGTTTGTTTCAGGCTGTACTCCAACTGATTGCATCGTTTTCCTCTTGATTCGATCCGTGTTGATCAATGTAGTTTTCTCCCTTTAGTCCATAGCTGCTCATCAAAAGCTGAATTCTACCGATATTCGAACCACATTTCCACTCCTCGTATCGGGAAACGGTGCAAATTGCACCCTCGTCGTCTCCAGAACAATCTGGCATTGTCATTCCTCCCAATGGAGGCGCGATCTCAATCTCAGCTTGGAATTTCTTGACGCTATTTCCTTGACGGAGCAATTCATGGAGGGGAATAGCAATGTGCCAAGCTGAAAAAGACTGTCAGCATCCCACACATCCACATACAGGTTGTTCCACTTCAATATTCGGCAAAGCGACGAGTCTCCAGTGGATTCATTGTTGCTGTAGTGTCTACGTCGAATTGGATCGCCAACGATGGTTTGTTGGCCGAAGTATCTCGCATGAGTAAAAACGTTTGAATCTCGCCACCTGCTCCATTGTCGAATGCCTTGCTAAGGCGCAGCATCTCCGTTCGTGTAGGAGGGAACGTGTAAAACTGAAAAGTGAAGTACACTCGAGAGGGAGCAGGGCTGCAAACCATTCCCGGTGTCACTTCAGCACCAGGGCTACAAGCTCGATAGGCTGCAAAGTGGAATCTGACCTCATTAGCTTTGAAAGGGTCGTTCACCTCCGTTTCGATTGACTTGGCTATCAGGTCGACCTTCTTTGGTCCTTTTCGTTTGTCGTGAGTCTTCTGTTATTAGTCGGAGACGCAAGTGGCTTGTCGTGAGAATCCATGTAGCCGTAACGAGTAAGGAGAGTCTTTGACGCACGGCTGAGCTCGGATGTTGGAGCTTCTGAAACAAGAGACGTTGGTTCAGCAGGTCTGTCAACTTGCTGCTTCTTGGTTGGTGACGGCGTCTTCGGACGTGGGTCGTCAGTCTTTTTTCTTCGCGGTAGGAGATGTCGCCAATGCATTGAGTGTTTCAGCCAGGACCGGGTTACTGTTCGCTTTGCCTAATAGTTTTCTCGCCCATTGATCCGCAGCATAGTCATCATTACCATCACAGCTTTGGTTACACTCGACTGCATCAGGTTTAGTCGGTGACACTGGCGCCTTTTCTTTCCATCGGCTTCCCGGTGTCTTGCAATTCTTCATCAATCGTGATCCTGAGGTCGCAAAAGGCGAAGGAGTCCTTACAGAAATCTCTCGGTTATGAAGCGACTTCGTAACCTGGTCTGGCGGTGTATACAGTGTATTGTCTGAGTAGGGGCGACAAGGAGCTCCTGACAGCAGATCTACGTGGAGAACACGTCGGTTTGCCTCTTGCTCTTGCAACAACACTCCTCCTAGGTAGTAAGGGGTTCACTGGAGACAGCCGTGGCGTGATGATGTTTGTCAAACAATACAACTTCTTGCCATCACTTGGAACCAATGCGCGGGCTCCCAAGGTCACTAATACTACGTCTTCCTCTGGTGGAGAGGTTTCTTAGCTTCGAGGGCTTGCTGTTTCAATTTGGACGACCAGATGATCCGAAAGTGAACCGTGTACTGAAGCACAACAACGATAGCCATGTTCGGGTGGAATACAAATCCCCGAAGCTTCGAGTGATTGCGCACGCAGAAAAGCGTGTCGCCTCCGTTAGGGTCTGCTTTCAGCGGGATTGTAAATTGACGGGTTCTAAAACACCGTCCGTTGTGAAGAGCAACCTTCAGCACACGAGCCGATACTTCACCTTCGACACTGGTAGCGCCTTCATGGACTGCTTTACGGCTGATTCGCAATCGAGCTACCAAGTTCGCTTCGATTTCATCGCGTAGATTGATAGCAACACGAGTGGCGACCACGTTCAACTCGAACGGTTCTTCTAACTGCACTGACTTGGGCACCAGCGAAGCAATTTTCATTCACGAATGACGCCAATGTTTCTTCATACGTCGTGTCGGCCTCCTGCTGCAATAGCAATTTCGGGTTCTTGCCCATGTCAATATAGCCAGGTTACCATTCTTCAAGCCTGGAATCGGATCAAGAGCACCCACGAGCTCATTTTTCCTCAGAAACATGGATATAGCCAGCATCGGTTCGTACTGCACTAGCTGGTAGTAGAATTTGCATTCTTCGTGCTTTTCCTGCGCGCTCCAAGCATCAGGATTCAATTCCCATAAGGCTCGTGGACTTCCTGTGAAAACACTAACAGAATCTCCACTCGTATTCAACGAAAAGGCCGTAGGCGTTGCACTAGGCTCGTCTTTAGTTCCAGAGTTCACGGGTTGTTGACGAGCAAATAGCGGCAGCAGTGTCCAGCCGCAACCAACAATCCGGACTGTTGCCTTTGAGTCTGGGTCTTTCTCGTATGCCACGAGTTCCAGCACCCCCAACGCAGTTCGAGTCAATAATATCCGAGATGAAGTAGGCTCGAAAGTTCAAAAGTGCATTCTCGATGACATATCGTAGTGTGGCATCCTTTGGATGTCGAGCTTGTTTGATTTGAAAGGGGTCAACTGCAATCTCCGGACTCACCCAAGTGTTGCCGAAGAAGCGCTTTGACGTTGCGTGGAACAAGCTTACATGCACACCTAGGTGATTAGAGGCTCCTCTTCATCATCGTCACTCTCGTTCGTACCACCGGAAGCTGGAATCACCGATGTGTTCAAAATCGAGTCTGGTAGCACCCAATTCATCACCGACATCACGTGCAGCGAATATCCTTTCGCTTCTCAACCCGAACAACACCATCAGGAACAGGCATCGACAACAGACTCGAGCGGAACTTCTCAAACTGCTTCTCTCGAGTCGTCCATAGCGAAGTTGACGCGGGTTCAGCAGGTGGAAGTAGAGCAGTTGTGTTGGTCGGCTGGCTTTGAGACTTCCTCCACGACGCCAAGAGACTCTTGTAGCAGCACGCACGTCTAACGGATGGGGCTGAGTGAGGCTCTGAATCTGTTGAGACCTCGGACTTCGAAGCATCGGACGGTGGGTCCCACTCAATGGAATCCTCGTCCAACTCCAATGAACTCGACGACACACCAGACAGCGACGCCCTTGAACCCGAAGCTTGGTTTGAACGCACCACCATGTCTTGAATCGGAGCACCTACAGACACAAACTTGTCTATCGTGAAAGGTCGGTCACTAGAAATCAAATACGCACAAATACAGAAATCAAAGCAAATGCAGCCTGTTCCCCGCTTACTAAACTACCGCAACAAGCTGCAGGTCCAGAACATCGACAAGTTAGGTGTTGATGAGCTTCTCGGCCATGGACAGTTGCGCCTGCGTGAGTCCAGACAAGTACGACACCATGAGCAGGTCCTGCAGTCCCGTGTTAAACAACTGGTCGAACTGTTCTTCACGCAGCATCGGAATCGCTGCAAGTGCATCTGCAATCTCACGTCCGAGCTTCGCGTCCGCCGTCTGCTTTCCAGCCACGACATCTCCACAAAAGAACTAGCGCTCTCAATGCACTTGTACAGCTGTTCCATCGTCTCTCTCTAGAGCTTCCAACTCCTTGGGGAGTGCCGTCTCCTTCACTTCTCCATCCTTCGGCGTCATTGCATTCACTACACAAAAGTATCAATAAAAATCTCCTCTAAATCTCATCGAAACACTGCCAACTTACATGCAATAGCTTCCGGTTCCGAGACCTTTTGGGTCACTGGAATCTGTTTGAATTGGTTCACCAGAGCCGTGTCCACAATCTCCAGTGGAGCAGCCACATAGGCAGACACGTCGAGCTTGTCACCTTGCAGACTCGTGTCCACCACGAGATGCACTGGCAGCTCACACACGGAGCTGTAGAACTGGTGGATGAGTGCCGAGTGGTCGTCGAGCTGTCCTGGACCCGCGGCGTACCATCCACGACCACTTCGCCCTCATTCACGCGCTGGTGCAGCTCGTACATGTGCGTGTGAAGTCGCGGCCCACAGCCACTTCGTCTCCGTTCTCCAGGTGCGGGACAGCGAACGAGCCGCTGATTTCAGCCACGCCGCCCTCGACGCGGCCCAATAGCGTACCGATGACGCGCTCCTGTCCTTCTGCACGACGCAGCGCACGGTCTAGTACTTGTAGCACCACCACAGGGTGCAGCTTCACCTCGGTAACGGGCTCAGTGCCCAGCAACAGCGCGCTCATGCTTGATACGCTCTCCCTATTGATATTTGGCTGGTTGAGTGGTGCGTCCGTATAACGCCGGATAAAATAGGACTTGGTGTATACATTGTATACAACAATTATACGTGCATTTTTGACCGTAGACTTGGATAATCATGGGAGTGAAGAAGGTGAATGTGTTGCGACGTGTACTGCGTGCAGTACGTCCGTTTGTGGGGAATAGAGTGGGTGGTTGCAATGCAGAGATGGTGGCAATGAATGCCACTGCGTTTTCCGGATTGAATGCGGCTTCTACGAGGCAAACGACGGGGTTGAAGGTGGCCGTGGCAATGGGAGCGTGTGCGCTGGCTGTAGCGATGGAATCTGAAGCTCAGAGTGAACAGGAGAAAGGAGAGTATACAGTGAATCCGATCCAAAATGTCACGGCGTTGCTGCGACTGTATGAGCAGATTGATGTTAAGCTATCTAGTAGCCGTCAGTTTTTGGAGTGAGGAGGACACGCGTCCTCCTCGCCATTAACATCCCTCGGCAATATATATGCTACTTATTAAGTGCCCTTATAAAGTAAGATGTGTGAAGCTTTTCTATTGGCTCCATAGTTGACCAATCAAGATTAGTTCTTAACACTCCCACTAAAAGTTCAAGCACATCTTTACTATCCTTTTTGTGGTCGCATATGACTTGCCTTATCCTAAATCAAGTTGCGACCTTTCCTTAAATACCATGCGATCCTGCATTTCGCAGGATTACATTTCAATAACTATTGGCTCTTAAGAGTATGCACATCCTTACTTATCCTATCATTTATCGCATATGAAATGTCCTTTTCTAAATCAAGTTGTGACCTTTCAAAAATAACATGCGACTCTTCGTGTCACGACCTTTCGCAGATTAGGCAATCCAAAAATTGGTGGTTCCAAAAAGGTTTGCGTCCCTCAAATTTAGTGACACCACTATTCCCATGACCTATTCCCTAATTTGTAATACCACAAAAATTGTGTCCCATCAAATACTTTATTCCTTATGGTTTCTTATTTTCTTATGTTTTCTGACTCTTAGTGCCCTGCTCCAAAGCACTTGCCACCAGTTCATTCACTCTCAAATTTGCTCTATTAAGTTCTGGTTCGACTAAGCGCCTCTGGCCGCTTTCAAACCCTTCGGGGGGCTACGACAAACACAGTTAAAAAGCCCAGGAGCAATCCTGTGGCACCACCATCCAGAGTCTGGGAGGCGCTAGAGCACAGTTCTCCAAGGCATGGCTGGGGCTTGCCCCTCCCTTCCCAGATGCGGTCAACGGTCGGCTCTTGCTGTGCTTGCGTCATGTTATCATGGCGTGTCGTAGTCTAATCATTAACCTTTGAACTTTACGCAATGAGAGTTAACCAATATCATAACGTTACGTCTTATTGTTCATTTAACCGCATAAGTCTTTGTCCTTGGTGCACTTCAACTAAAGAAGTATCTTTGAACTTCAAATTGAGCCAGATGGCTCTGGATATGCCACATGGCAGATCTTCAACCTTGAAAAGTATCTTAGACTTCAACTTGAGTCAGATGACTTTGGATATGCCACATGGCGGATCTTTAACTTCAAAGTATCTTTTGATCCATGGCCAAGACAGTGCACGAACCCCAAACCTTATTGCGGTAAGGGGAGGCTTAGGTCCTTAACCCCCATAAGACTTCTAAGTTTTTCAAATTGAGTTTGAGGCAGTGCCTTCGTGAGGGCATCTGCTATCATATCATTTGTGTTGCAGTATGATACTACAATTCTTCCCTTATCATGAATTTCTCTAGCATATAGCCCTTTAATATCAATATGCTTTGTTGATGTATGATTAGCTGGGTCTTTAATAATACTAATCGCTCCCTTATTATCACACCAACATACTATTGGCTGGCTCTGCTTAAATCCAAGTTCCTCTAATAATACCCATAGCCACTCGCTCTCCTTGATCCCTTCGCTAGCAGCTATTAGCTCTGCTTGCGCTGTGTGGAGGCTCACAGTACTTTGCCTTGAACTTTTCCAAGTAATACACGCATCAGCCATAATACTCACATACCCAGTCACTGACTTTCGGTTTTCATTAGCATTCGCGAAGCTCGCGTCTGTGTATAGTTCATATATTACTTCCTTACTTTTTCCGTCAAATATGAGACCATACGTCGACGTTCCTTTCAGATACTTTAGTACTCTCTGGGCTGCCTTGTAATGGCTCTTATTATAGCATGACAAGAATTTACTCAATTCTCTGACAGCATTTGCTATATCAGGGCGTGTACCACGAACAAGGTACATCAGTGACCCCACTAAACCTCTATAATCAAATGGCTGAGCTGATATTTGTTTGGGGTTAACCTATCCTCTTTCTCAAGTACTACACTTTTTGCTTGCGGTCGGCTCTGAGCTACACTCAGTCATTTCAAACTTTTGCAGTAAGTCCATAATATATTTATGTTGAGACATACTGAGAATCTTATTGGTCCGATCCCTCTTAATTTCCATTTTTAAGAGATAGTGGATATCACCTAAGTCTTTCATAGTAAATCTTGAAGCCAATTGGGTTTTCACCTTTTGCATCAGTATCATACTGCTGGCAGCGATAGTAATATCATCCACATAAACACAAATGAGTACTATATGAGTTACTCCATTTACCTCCCACTTTTGACGGTACAAACAGTACTCCTTTTTGCACCGACAAAACCCTATGCTCACCAAGAACTTATTGAGGAGCGCGTACCATATACGCGGAGCCTGTTTGAGTCCATACAGGCTCTTCTTGAGTTTGCACACGCTAGACGCGTCACCATGCCTAAACCCATGTGGTTGTTGCATATAAATATCCTCAAATAGCGATCCATTGAGGAACGCCGTAGACACATCCATTTGATGGACATGTAGATCCCTTATTGTAGCTATCGCCATAATAATCGTAGAGATTCATATCTCGCCACTGGTGAAAATATCTCATTAAAATCAATACCTTGCGTTTGTGTATTTCCCCTTACGACTAACCTTGCTTTGAAGCGCTCAACTGTGCCGTCTGGGTTGTATTTTACATCAAATACCCAGTGGCACCCTAATATTTTTCGCCCTTTAGGTAAAGTTACAATATCCCATGTATTATTAGCTACTAAAGCTTGATATTCAATCTGTAAAGCATTCTCCCACTGTTGGGCATGAGGCCCTTTTCTTGCTTCCTTTATTGACCTTGGAATTGGTATCACTTTTGTACTAATTGTGACAGCGTTGATTGATACAACATAGTCCCTTGAGGCGGGAGTTTGGTCTCCTTTTGCGACAGCTTCGTGGGATAGGAGGGACAAATACGCTCTGTCCCACATCTCCCACTGTTTCTGTGCTTCCCACTGATGTTTCGTGCTCGGTTGCAACCCGTGGTCGCTTTTTAGGTCCAGACACGTCTATTTCGCGGTCTCTTTTTCCTAAATCACAAATTTCCGTGATATTTTCAATATTAACGTTAATTTCCCCTGATGGAAATGACCGTGAAATTAGTCCCTCAGTGTACGTTGTCCCAAATTTTACATCACGTGCAATGAGGTACCTGTTTTCTTTAATATCTAATAGTCGATAACCTTTATAACTATCAGAAAGACCAAGTAATTTGCACTCTATAGCTCTCTCACTAAGCTTCTGATTGGTCCGTTTGGTCTTTGGTACATGGGCGTAACAAGTGCTGCCCCAGATTTGCAGACCAATTCCTGTTGGTTTTGTACCAAATAGTACTTCATATGGACATTTCCCTTTGAGTCGGGCAGTTGGTATTCTATTATTTACTGCAGTCATGTATTTTAGTGCCTCCGGCCACCATTTTGCCGCCATACCTGACCCTATTAACGCACACCTCACTTTGCCCATTATTGTCTGGTGTGCTCGTTCTGCGGATCCATTCTCTTCCTGAGACTCAACATTTGACTGCTGGTACACAAGTCCATTCCTTTTGCAGTAGTTATTTAAAATATTATTGACAAATTCAGTACCTCCATCTGTCCTTATACGTTTTACTGTATATGGGAGTTGTTTTTCCAGTTGCTTAATGAGGGTTTTAACAATTGTCCCAACCTCTTTGAGTGACTTCATCACAAAATACCACTTGTAAGCTGTGGCGTCATCCACCACTGCTAGGGCATACTTGTGTCCCATTGTGGTATACAATCCTTGCGGCTTTATTTTCCCAACGGAGTCCATATGCAACGTATGCAAAGGGGTGGTCGACTTTTCTGCTACCATATTCCTGTATGACATCCGCCGTGATTTTGCCAGTTCACAGGTTCGACAAAAGAAGGGTACCTTTTCCATTTCTCGTCGTGATAGCTGGGGCGCATCTTTGATAACCCTACCGGCCAGGATGTTCAATAACCTGCCTTTACCGACGTGACCTAGTCTTAGGTGCCACTCCTTAAGTGTTTTATGAACATCCACCTGAGTATTACGACCGACTGACAGTACTCTCGTATTAATATCGGACTGCCTGCTAGGCAGGTAATAAACTTCATCTAATGCTACCGCAGCAAATATGAATCGGTTATTACTGTCGAGGAAGTACAAGTACTCCCCCGTTTTAGCCTGAACGTGATGATACCCTTGTGTGGCTAAATAATATGCACTGAGTAAGTTACTACCACACTCCTTATCAAAGGCAACATTTTTTATTGAGATATTACTATAGTAACCTCTGGGTTTGAGAATACTAAATCTCACTGTTCCTTGTAACTTGGTTGATGAGGTGCCCCCGTTGCCGTACTCGAATGTGTGCGTCCGCCCTTCGCCAAGCTGGCTGAACCACCTTCTGTCCGAGCTTATTGCGTGTCCAGCCCCTGTGTCAACCACCCATAGATTGTCAGTCACTTTCAGTTGTTTCAACCTAGATAAATATCCAGGAAATCTTCTCCGTACCTCATCATCAATGTCCATTGAGGTCATCGGTGCCTCATTTTCGCTGCCCTCACTCGCTGGAACAGTTTCCTTGTACTCAAATTCATCTGCCTCCTTGATCGCCTTTTCCAGCTGGGAGTCGAAGGCAGCAGCTTCGGCTGGAGTCCTGTCTTCGTCCTGGTTACTCAACACCTTCTCGGTAGTCGGCTTGGCCCCCTTCTTGACCGTCATCAGCCGTTTCTTCTTTGCAAGAGGTGTAGCCCGGATGTTCGATCGGAACAGCTTACCACCAGGTCTCTTAGGATCGCGATCCTCAGCCATCACTGGGCAGTCCTTCTTCCAGTGGCCACCTTCAAAACAGTAGAAGCACTCACGCGATGGTTGCTCGGCAGACTCTTCCTTGCTTCGTTTCTTCCCAGTAAACCTTTTCGCCACGTTGATCGTCACGGGCGCATCTTCGTGGTCAACATGCTGATTTCCTTCCTCGAGCGATCACCAAACACTCGCCGGAGACTCACTTCAACATTCTCGATCGTGAACCACTCCTCGGTCATGCTGATGGAACTTCCCCAAAACTCACTCGGAAGGATAGCCAACACTTCCATGCACAACCATGCTTCCGTAATCATGTCCTTCCCAACCAGGCCTCTCATCTTCCTGTTGATGTCGTTACGGAGCTTCTTCAACTGGGCGAATAGGGTCCCCAAATTTCTCCAGTTTGACGTGGTAAGGCGCTCCCACTGGCGGCGTAGCTCAATTACGCCCCCTGCATCCCCGAGCCCATACTTCTGTTCGAGCTCCTTCCATATGTCACATGGATTCATCCTGGACACTTGATCGGACAATCCACTCAAAAAAACGTTAGGCAACGCTTGATTGAACAGGTTTAGTAGCTCTGACCGAGCCCTTGTCCAATGTTGGTGACGCCAACGCCTAGCCTTCGCCTCTTCTTGAGTGACCTCCTCACTCACCGAAATGACTGGCTTTTCGGGCGTCCCATCTAGGAAGTCCATCATGACAACCGTAGCTTCGGGTTGGTCTTTTTCCAACAACCCACGCTGGTATTTTTCATCCAGCGTCTCAATGTGGGTAATCACCTTATCCCTCCACATGGTATAGTCCTCCCCATTGAACCTCTCCAGGCCCAGGACTTGGTCACTCCTAGTGTGCCCTTTTACCATGGTTACGTCCCAGTACGTATCTGAAATGTTAAGCTATCTAGTAGCCGTCAGTTTTTGGAGTGAGGAGGACACGCGTCCTCCTCGCCATTAACATCCCTCGGCAATATATATGCTACTTATTAAGTGCCCTTATAAAGTAAGATGTGTGAAGCTTTTCTATTGGCTCCATAGTTGACCAATCAAGATTAGTTCTTAACAATTGACCAGAATATGAGCGTGTTTGCGGCTCGAATGTTGGAGGATTTGGAGAAGAGTGTGGAGAAGGAGAAGAAGGAGAACGGAGGCAAAATCAAGCTGTCACCGGAGCAGCGTGCGCTCAATATGAGTATTGCCTTTGAATCGACGCTCGAGAAGGTGCAGGACGCGGTCTTCCGCAACAATTATGTGACCAAGGAGCAGGTGCAGGAGGCCATGCAACAACTTGTGACTGGCACACTGCGTGGTGGAGGCCCGGATGGCAAAATCTCCGTGGCTGAAGCGGAGACTATTGACGACTTTGTCCGCAAGCTTGGACGACTCAGATGGAAGGTTACGGGCTCCCGTGACCCGCTTATTCCTGGAGCCAAGTCGGCGTGGGTAAGTTGAACTGTTGATGGGTGGATTGAGGACGTAGCTGATGCTCTTTGGTGTAGATGGTGCCAGAGGACAAGCCTGATATTGAGGTGACGACGGTTATTAGCGTCATGGAGGAGCTGATTCCGTCGTTGACGGCTGAGATGGAAAAGATTGCCACGAGCCTGCGCAAACAGAAGCTGTCGGACGCAGAGTTCCGAAGCCAACTCTCGCAGCAGTATGTGAAGGCGTCTGGCAAGTTGACTGAAGAAATCTGCAGAAAGTTCGAACTGGACCTGCACGCTTTTCAGGCTGCACTCATGTACTACCACGACAACAACTTGTTCGAGAAAGCGCTGGCGAAGCTCGCCCAGCAACAGCAGAAGAGGTACGGAATAGAGGCCACTCTTTCTGTATTTGCTTGCGATTCACTATGCTACAAAGATCTCCTAACTAAACTACCTAACTGATGTTGGTGACCTCCTCTGCAGGTTCAAGGAGCTCGGTTTGTAAGATTCGACAAAGTAGTGACTGAGTGCGGCATAGAGACCCCGCAACAGCCAAGAATGACGAGAAGCTGAGCATCCATCTGCCATTTCTCCGTTCTCATGTTTTTCTTGTCTTCACTTCTTAGAAGCGACGGATCATGTTTTGCGCTTCCTTTTGCGCAGTGGCGATCCGGCGGTGCACGACACTAGGACGACTCAATCGGCGCGGTTGAATCAGCGCGGAGCCGCAACTGATTCCTCCCTGTTGCGCTAGTGCGCGTTGTAGTCTGGGAAGTGGCTGCTTGTTCGCCATGAGGAAGTCCCAGAGCTTGCACACACGGCAGTCGCTATTGGAATTATTGTTCTTGGGGCACGGATGCGTCTCGTACGTCTTCATCAACCGACGTGTGGAGTGGCAGAGCGAACTGCCACACGCGTCACCGGCGTGACAACGCTCCACGTGCTCAAGCCCACGCTGGAACGACGCAGCTTTAGCCTCCCATTGCTTGCGCATGGCGAAGGCCGCCGCTGTGGCTCTGGCTTTGGCTGCCTCGATGTCTCGCTGGTCATTTGCTGGGTCCTGTTCTTGCTGTTGTTTCGGGTCTAAACTGGGGTGGTCGAAGCAGCGTGAGGGCGGACTGGGCATGGGGTGAGTAGGCGAAAGCGAAGGCTGGACTCAGTCACGTATGACAGCACTTGGACGAGCTGTCGGACGTGGAACGAGGTGAATTGGGAATTGAGCAGCGGATACCAGCGAAAGCGCCATACAAAAACCCAGTCAGCGACCGTTACCGAGAGACAGACAGACCGTTTCAGCAGATCTATGTCGCCTTGTTTGAACTGGGGTCCACCACAGAGAACGTGGTGTGCACCACTCGAGTTCTAGAACACGACGGGAACTCGCTGTACGACGACCAGAAGAAGTTTTCTGAGAACGCAGATTGCGACACTGTTATACTGAATTTTTGTGTAAAACAAATGGGTACACTCAGAGATTCCAATTGATTTTGAGCTGCAAAATTACATACCCTGGATTGTGCTATGAAATCGTTTGTTACAGGGTTCTTTGTCTCCCACTAAGTGCGAATGTTTGGATGCCATGTGCTAATCGTTGAGGCACTTCGGTCATAGCATGGCCACCGCAAGAAACCTCATGCGCAAACGGTTTGCTTTGGAGCCGTGACGTGGTCCTGCGAGCTTGCTCCAAAGGCTCCGTCACCCACGACTCTGTCGTCCACAGCTCCAGATGCGCAAACACTTCACGCTCTGCATTCACTGAGAATTCAAACGAAACAATTGTTGCCAACAAGAACATTCCGTTGGCCCCGCTCAAAAGGCGAACAGCAACACTGCGTGCTCTTGCGTTCTATTTCACAAGAAAAAGACTCGGTGGACCCGACGTGATCACTTCCATCGTGGGAACATATTAAAATTTGAGAGCAAAGTGCACGTTATTTTCCTACTACAGTAGTTGCAATCATGGTAGCAATAATTTCAACGAACTGATAACTACAGTTGGGGAACCAGTCGAAATATTCTGTGCTTCCTCCAAAAGCAAAGAGCATGATACTGAAGTGTTGGCAACATTTTATAGGACATAAAATTTTGTTGCGGCGTCAGCTAGAAAACATGTCATTTGAAGCATTTGTGAGAACCTCATGTTCCTCATAAGAAGGACTCTGCTTGAACTTCATATTCTCTTTCTCAGCCTTGTCGTTCTTCCCGAATCCTCCGATACGCACTATGATTCCTGCGTCGATGCATAGCGGAGGTGAATTCTGGCCTATAGTTGATTACGAGAACGCTCAGAAGAGGACATGGTTACCGTCGGTTGCACATACAAGTGTACCAGTGTTGGGCATTTTTGTTTTTACTTTTTTACATTTTTACGTGGAATGTCCTTTTTACATGATTTAAATTAAAACGTTTCCACAACAAATTTTACTTGATGTAGAAAGATACCGATGAAGTTCATTACTAACTTCAATCGGAATCAGGCTGCTTCCAGGGGGGCCCTGGCAGGGGCTACACCACTACAAACGTCTCACTTCCAATTTGAGATCGACAAGCATACAGGCGTTTGGAACTGCATTCTAAAAGCTTCAAAAATTCTGACAATAAATCCAGCGACGTGAATGACAATTGTGCAGCGCCTGGAACTGATGAACAAGGCGAAAAAGGCGATGGTGGCGAGGAATCAGCAGCAATGCCTCTGTAGATGACACAAATTGCATTTTCAGCGGAAAAGTTATCGGTGTCAGAGCTGAAGATAGTGCTGGTGCTCGCAGACCCTTGGTGGTGCTTCGCATTTAACCACATCACAGCTGGGTTGTAAGTTGATGAAATTCTTACACCGCTTTGACATCCTTATCACAGGAATGATGCTCCTAGTTTCCCTCAGTAGCAACGGTTGTCGGGTAATTGAGCGCACAAGACATCCTTGATGTCTATAGCTTATCCGAAAAAAATCTCGAGTCACTGAATTTGACTGGACTCCAGCGCAACTTGGAAGAATTTTGCGTCGAATTTCAAATCTGCATTCATCTACTCGCTGATGCTGTTTTGCGTTCTGTTGCCACACACTGAAGTGAACTGCATTTCATGTTCGTAGAACCCTCCGCTATCGATTCAACGATCGATGTCTGCATGGTGAGCTGAGGTGGTGTCATAAGCCCTTGGTTTCCATACATTCACTTGTACCGACGCAGCGCTTGGTTTCAAGGTAAAAAGAAATGCGTTGCTTGGGGGCTAAACTCATTCACAGCACTGCCTCCAGTCGTGATACCCGAGTTTTGTTTCCGTTATGGATTGACCTTGGTGCCCAAAACGGAGACGCGATAGTCGGCGTCAACGATGCCGGCGAGCCACGACAAAGTGAGCGCTCGAGTGGAGGGTGTGATATATCCTCAGAATTGGTACGTTTTTAAACTTTTTTACAAGCGTTTCCACTTCAGTTAAGTAAAAAGGCACGTAAAAAACAACACTTGTGTACGCTTCGAATTTATGATTTTAGTAAAGTGGGCTTCCTGTTCAGCAAAATACCATTAAATAGAAGACCATTTTGCCATCGTGAAAAAGTAGGAATCTTGTTCTTGCTTGTTGCTCTTGATGTGCGGCCTCTACCGGCCGTCGTTGCAGCCGATAGTCGAGGTACACACGGAGCCGCGAAAGAAAAGATGTTTGCTCATTGATCTTCTCCGACCGTCATCCACCAGTTTCTACTTTTTCGATGGGCCCGTTGGTTCTTTCCGAGTCAGACTCACACTCAGGAAAGCCACTTTACACTGCCGATAATGGTTTGAGTTGACGACAGATACGCTTAAGATCCAATTTATTGAGCTGTAGCCAAAATATTAGGTAGGGTGATCTCACCTCCAGATATCCTAACCTTTCGTAAAGTTTCAGCATAACTATCAGCATTTACGTCGACCGGGAAATTTGGCGCCATACCAGCTTCCAGGTCGGCAACAGGAACCAAACATGACAGCAGAAGCGTCGCGATGCCGCGAACACTTGGTAAGTGGGTTGTTTGGATCATTCAATACTTTTGCGAATTCAATGAAATTATTCCATGCAAAAGTCAACTCAGATACATTCTGCTTGACTGTACGATATTCACTGAAGTCAAGTTGCACATCGTCTAGTTCTGTAGTACTTCGAAGTAAGTGTTAGTTCCTGCAAATTCGGACAGCTTCGAATTATCCATTGTCAGCGTTGTCAATGAAGTTCCGATAGCTTCGAAAAACGGTACCAAGCCGTCGAAACCTTGCGTGTCACCTTCGTCGCTAGTCATTGTCAGGGATGTTATACCACCCGAGCCACCACCAAATATAGTGTTAAGTACAAATTGCAACGATGTAATTGACAACGTTCACCACCACATTTACCCATTCACTTTCCATCACCACTAAAGGCCCGTAAGAAAGGAACTGAATACTCAAGTGTCAAATGACCGGAACCCAAGGCTGGCTGACCTCGATCATCAAAATCCTTCTAATCGGCGCAGCACTCATCAATGTTGCGTCTTTTCTCATCAACCAGACCGCAAGGCGTACCGAAAAGCACTTCTTATGGATGCTCGGCGTCCAAGACGGTACCCACTAATGAGAGTTTTCAGTGAAGACCGAGTCCGAGCTCGCATTGAGAACAAAGCGCACGCGAGCCATTTCCACCAATGCTCACTGCTGGTTTAATCATCGGCGTCGATCTCCATTTCCAAGAATAGTGTCGATAAGCCTTTCGTCTATTCATCTCGACGTGTAGGTAACTTCACTTTGGGTACGACAGGTTTCTTCTCTCACACATATTCTTAGTCACGTCAAGCAAGATGGAAATATGTGATTTTAACACCTCGCATCATGGTACGATGAAGCTCCAACAATGTTCCATCTGTGCAGCGAACGTGTCAGCTTTATTAGCCATTGTACCGTTTTAACCTGTGAATTTGTAACAGTATTTTTCCGGCAAGACTTCAAAAAATAAAAATGATATCTGGATGCTTGAAATCGAGATAGTTTTTCGGTTTGTGCATGGATACTCCATGCTGATGAATGCTGTTGAAATGACTCGCTTCCACTATCACAAAGTAATTAATGACGGGATCAGTCAGTTTCTTTTGGACCTAGGATCCAAACGTATGTCAAAGCTATCTTGCTTGTGAACAACATCATAATCAAACGGATGAAGAAGATATCAATTATTGACTTCTCATTAGTTACTACACGTAACCAGTTATTCTGTAAATCGACGAGTTCCGAGCGACAACAGATACCTAACCAAAGGAGTGCTTAGCAGACTGGAGTGCGCTTTAGGATGTTGTGAAATAATGGTTCAAGCTACGATTATGTGGACTATGTGCTCGCTAATATTGTAGTTTCGCTCAGTCCATCGGCATGTTGCAGCACTGATCGTAAAACTAGTACCGTATACTCTACACTCGTTGAACTTTGTATTTTGATCAAGCAGCTTATAATTGGCCTGGGATTTACGAGTCTAATCACTTCAAGACGAAGAGCTCTCGGCTCGTCTAAACGCCACCAAGTACCTCGCCTCCCTATCTTCCTATCCAGGGGCTATGCCAGTCATATTGGTGCATCCACTGCAGCGAGTGGCTGGCACAGACCGCGAGGACGATCAAGCATGCAACGTGGTTGACGATCGCAGCAGCTGGGAAGTCTCTCATAAAGTCTCTCATATTACCTCTATGATCTGATATTGAGCAGCTGACCGAGTTTTCGTCCTCTACTCTCACTACGTCAATATTGAAGTGTGTATCAAAGCACTAACCGATCTCGTGTCGCTCACATTACACGAGCTTCTTCGACTTCTTCATCTCATATTCGATCGATTTGGTCGAGTCTAGACACTCAAATCTTTGGTCGACAGCTAAGTTGAAGTGGGTCGGGGTAGGGTATCGACTATCGAAGGCTGTTAAGTTTGCGTACTTAAGAAGTGCACAAAACCGCTAGTTATACCTTCATTCTGTATACTTTACAAATTTCCAATTTACCAACATCTAGCTTTCACTATGTCCTGTATTCCTCATGTTCATTGGCCAATGCCTCGTACTTATCCGAGCTTAAGTCCGGCTTCCGCTCGCTTTTTTCATGCGAACATAGTCTCATTCGCCAACTCGCCAGCACCAGCTCAAGTCCCAAGCTCCATGAAGGTCGTCACTGGACTCCGCCCCATTGCCAAGCTCCGCAGCATCTCCAGTCGCAACGTCTGGACTGCACAGCAGGTAGAGTACCTTGTCCATGTCCATACTGAGTTTCATACCGCTAACGTTGCTCTATCGTTCAGTACATTGACCGAGAGGAGAAGTGTGGAGCGCATAATTATCATCCGCTGCCTGTTGTTTTAAACAAAGGACGTGGCTGCAAGGTCTGGGACGTCGAAGGGAAGGAATACTACGACTTTCTGAGCGCCTACTCGGCTGTGAATCAAGGCCACTGCCACCCGAAGCTCGTCCAGGCGCTGACTGAGCAGGCCCAGACGCTCACACTCACGTCTCGTGCCTTTTACAACAATGTACTGGGCGAGTACCAGGAATACATGACCAAACTCTTGGGATTCGACCGCATCTTGCCTATGAACACGGGCGTTGAAGGTGGTGAGACGGCAGTCAAGCTCGCACGTCGTTGGGCGTACGATGTCAAGGGCGTTCCGGAGAACCAGGCCAAGGTGATCTTCGCCAAAAACAACTTCTGGGGCCGTACATTGAGCGCAGTCTCGGCCTCTAATGACAAGGAGGCGTATGGAGGCTACGGACCTTTCATGCCTGGCTTTGCTAGCATTCCGTACAATGATGCTGATGCACTGGAAGAGGTGTTCAAGAAGGAGGGCAAGAATATTGCCGCTTTCATGGTGGAACCTATTCAAGGTGAAGCCGGTGTGGTTGTCCCTCATGATGGCTACCTCAAGCGTGTGCGAGAACTTTGCACCAAATACAACGTGCTGTGGATCGCTGATGAAGTGCAGACTGGTCTGGCACGTACCGGTAAGATGCTGGCGGTGGACTACGAAGGTGTCAAGCCCGACATCGTCATTCTGGGCAAAGCACTCTCGGGTGGTATGTACCCGGTCTCGGCTGTGCTGACCAGCCACGAGGTCATGCTCACGATCAAGCCTGGTCAGCACGGATCGACGTATGGTGGTAACCCGCTGGCTGCAAGGTTGCCATGGCAGCTATGAAAGTCATCCAGGAAGAAAAACTCGCGGAGAATGCCTTCAAGCTCGGCAACAAGTTCCGTAGTGAGATGGAAAGGTATGTACATTGAGTTTGTTTCGGTTCTATGTGCTAATCTCTAACGTTCTGTTGTCGTGAATCTGCAGCTTTAAGTCGGATCTGCTTCAAGGTGTGCGCGGTCGCGGTTTGCTCAATGCAATCATTATCAACGAGCGTCCCAATCACCCGGACGCCTTGCAGCTCTGTATGAACCTGGCCAAAAAGGTCTGCTTGCCAAACCCACCCATGGTAACATCATCCGCCTTGCACCACCGCTTGTCATGACAGAGAAGCAGCTTGACGAGTGCACGTCGATCATCAAGGAAGTTCTCACGGAGGCAGAGTCGTAGAACGATGCATATACGCAATGTAGCGAATGACAAGCTACAACCACGCCTGGGTAACTCCATAACGTTGAAATACAATGAATTTTTAACAACAACAAAAGTTGGCTGTGGTTTTGGCAACTATCCGAAGCAGTGCACTTGTATCTATCGCTTTCTCCATGCACGTTTACGTCTGGATGAACGCTAGCTCGCCCTGCAGTGTCTCGTGGCGGTAGTCGACTCGGATGTCCGGTACATTGGTCATACGATGTCTGCGTACAAAGCCACAAGGTTAGCAAACAACGACAATAGGAAAGGATGAGAAGGCATACAATACTCACCGTTGCCACGCGATCCAGGAAGGGTGTACTTGGGGCCGAGGTAATGCTCCTTGAATTTGTGCTCAAAGCCTGACTGCAGCACCGAATTGCGCGCGATTTCACACATATCCGTGGACGTCAGCTTCCACACCTGCACGGCTACCGAATACTCCTCCAGCAGCGGATCCTTTGTGTAGTGAAGCATGACTGGATCGTCGGTACTGAGGGAGACATTCAAACCACGCGCGTGATAGATCGGGAACGGGTTGCGGTGGTAGGCGAGGAACAAGCGGTTGTTGCTCAACGGTGACATGGCAATACCGATTTGTGTGAGATAGTACAAATACTGTAGAGCCACAGACTTCCGCAGTGTAATGCCGTGGTTGATGCCGTTGGCGGTAAGGTAAGCGGCCGCCAAGTGCTCTGGGTCACCTGCTTCGCCGGAGTGAGGTCGAAACGAGAAGATGTTGAGACCCTTCTGGCGACGAAATTCATTCAATGCAGCAATGTTGGCGTACAGGTAGTAGCACCAGTAGTCGTATGGCGGGTTAGCCTCATGTGTCCACTCATGCGGCTTTGGCAACCTCTTTCCACGCTCAGCACGGAACGGTTCTGCCTTACTTTCGTCATCTACGCAATCGAAGCCCACCATGGTTTCGAGAAAGTAGTGCAATGGCAGATTGCTGGACGGATCCCGTGTGACCTCGAACAGCGGCAGGAACATGTAGTCCAGCATCTGCTGAAAGTTGTCCACTTCACCTAGCTTCTTGTACAGAAAGTAGAGTCTCGGGATCTGAATCATCCAGCGCACATGCGGGGACGTTAGCTTGTTCACGTAAATCCATCGACCCAGTTTGTCCCATTCCGAGTGCTTGCGTCCGTAGATGGAAACACGCCATTCCACAAGTTGATATTTGCTTGCATGTAGGTCCGAGATAACCTCCTTCGTAATCTCGGCCAGGTATTTTCCAGCGATCAAGTTGTCCGTCTTGAGGAAAATCTCACGTAGACGACTCTGTCCGGCAGGGTTGTACTTCAGATTAAACCGGTCGAAGCGGTGGAATGTGTTGCTTGCGTGCATGTCTAGCGTGTCGACGCTCAGATCATACCCCGTTAAATTCAACGACCGAAACACCTCGCTCAATGTCATGAAGCGTCCGTCACGGAAAATCACAATCTCACCTGGCGAGTTCCGCAGCCGTGACTTGATAAAACGCAGCAAATGTTTCTGGTTCATGCACGCCGAGTGATGAATGTGCGTGTCAACCTTACGCACATTGTAAAAGTCACGATGTGGTACAGCCTTCTGCGCAACCAGTTCACGCTCCGAATTCAGCAGCGTATGGAGATTAAATCTCGCTTCTAGCAGTTGCAAGCGCTTGAACGCCAACGTCTTCACCGGTCCAAAGTTGATGATCCGTTTGATCTCGAACAGATCTTTATAGTACTCCTCCATCTTTCCAACTCGACTGATGGGTTCAACTGCGTCCTTATCTTCATACACCACCACAACTCCATCGACCATCATAAAATGATGCTGCGTCGTCTCTGGTACTGGGTTTTTGAATGGTTCATAGGGAATCTCCTCTCTATGTCTGAGTTTCGCCCCAGCGGCACGTGGACTAGTCTGCACCTCAGTCGGAGGTGGAGTCTTGGCTTCATTCACCGTGATCCACTTCTTCCGCAGTGCTAGGCACTTGCGGATGAGTTCACACACTTCTCTCGTCTCTCTGTCCACTTCTTCAGGGGCTGAAGTGATCTGAATCCGCTGGTACGTGGACAATTGGCCGTAGGGCTCTGGAAGCGTCTCAAACAGATCTTCTGGGCCGGACGTGTCTTGGTCGTCCACGAACACCTCGGACAGTCTGCGTAGACGCTTCTCTGTAGCCACTTTCTCCAGTATTGAAGCCTTGAGACGCCCCTCGTGGTGCGTACGTTGACTGGCTTCGTCGATCTCGTCTTCGTCTGGACTTGGCACGTCTTCTGCGTCGGTGGAGGCTTGAGCAGCTGCGGCGATCACGTCCGAGTGCAGGAGATGCGGCGGGAATCCAGGATCCAGAGGACCGGCGAGGTGCAGGTGGCCCAACTCGCGCTCCAGGTCGGAATCCACTTGCACTGTTGCGTCCATGGGGTACGTGGTCTTTTTGATACTGAAGCTGCTTGGACCAAATGGTGGGATACGATAGATAGGGTTGCACACATTCAAGGTGATGTGGCGTACATTCAACATGGTGTGGTGTACATTTATAGAGGTGGACTACATCAATTGTCAACTTAATGAAAACTATGTTTCTTTGCGTTCAAAACTCGCCGAGTGATTTTTATGTGGAAAAATTGACTTTTTGCTCCTTGGAACTAGCATGGTCTACATGCAGGTGGAGCTACGTTTGAATTTACTGCAGCTTGTCCAGAATACGCAGTCCCTGCTCCTCGTACTCGCTCTTTAGTAGCCAGAATGCATCGTTGTCTTTCATGACATCAGCCAGCACACTGCCACCGAGGAACACGAGGTGTTTGCGACGAGGAGGGTCGTTAATGCGCAGACGGAACTTGCTCAGACGGCTCGTGTCGCCCTTCAACACGTCGGTCAGGTACCGCTGCTTGATGTCCTTCTCCAGACGGCTCGGCAGACCTGGGTACATACTGGAACCACCAGACAGCACGATGTTCTTGAAGAACTCGGTGCGCAGATCAATATCTGCCTTCATGCACATGTCAAACACCATGTCGCTCAGACCAGCACCTTCGACATCAATCAAATTCGGATCAAACAGGGCCTCAGGCGCTTCGAAGCGTTCACGACCAAGTCGCACAATACGCCATCAGGCAGTTCGTACGACTCCTCCAAAATAGTAGTTTCCAGAGCCAATTTACGCTCAGCAGCCGTGTCGTACGCCACGTAGCACCATTTCTCCTTAATTTGACGAGCCGTCTCAAAGTCAGCCGTGCGGTTGAGGGGGTAACCACGCAGTAGCATAAGCTTGATGAGGTAGTTAGTGATGTGGCGACCAGCAACGTCCAGACGACAGATGAGATGCTGCGGCACGTAGCCCTGGAAAACTGGTACAACATGGGTGACACCGTCACCCGTGTCAATAACCACACCAGTGGTGATACCTTGGGCGTACAGCGTGAGCATAGCCTGCGTGGTGATGTTGCAGCCGTCAAACCCATACTTCTCGAACATCATTTCGACGAGTTTCTCACGATTACGCTTGGGATTAAGCGGTGGTTCCGTGAGTAAAATACGGTGACCAGCCTTCGGGTCGATGGCTAGACGTTCCTTGAACGTGTAGTCCCAGAGCTTCTCCATGTCGTCCCAGTTCTTGACAATGCCATTCTCCACGGGGTACGAGATCTCGAGGTTCGATCGGACAGCAGCGGCTTCATCTCCAAACATAATATCCTGCAGTAGAATAGAGTAGTGAGCTTCAATTTGCCATGAAATAATCGGATAAAAGCCGTACCTTGAGTAGAATATCCGTTTGCACAGCTTCCTCGGCACGCAGCACGGGACGACCCACGAGGGACGGGAAAATGGCCTTGGGGAAGTTCTCAGCTGCGAAACCAGCCTTGACGAACTGGAACGTGGAACAGTAGGGAAGTTAGCTAGAGCACATGACTTGGACTGCAGAGCGACGTACCCCCGTGCCGTTATCGCACACTACGATCTTGTTGGCCGCCACCATCGCTGCCTTCTCTGGATGTCGCTCTTGAAGCCTGGCAATCTGACTCGAGAGCTGCCGACAAATTGAATCAAACCCCCTCAGAAAAAACGTCGTAATCGCACTTAACATCTTGACCACGGTATACTAATCGCACTTAACATTTTGACCACGGTACACGGGAACAGTGGCACGATGGGAAATCAAATGGAGCACTTCTTGCAATGTTTGACAAGCATGGATGGCCTTGGTGGCGACTTAAGACTCAACAATGAAGCTGGTGGTGGTTAAAATAGCTTAATAACATTATAGCCGAGCACATCTGCAAGGCTTTCTCTTTCTATCGTACACGCCTATGCGTGGTGGGGTCCTAATGCCTTGTGAGGGCTCCAACGCCAGCAGCAGCTTGGCCATTCTGGCTAGCTGGCTCATACTACGTAGTGTCTCTCCACCCCCCTCCGAAGCTACCTGCACTCTCTCGAGCGCGCGCTTAGACTCCATTCTGATCACCTCGTGGCAGAACGAGTCGTAAAATGCGGTGGCGGTTGTGTCGCCGCAGCGCGCACCGCCAGCGTCTCCTCTGAGACCAAAGAAGGCGACTGTGCGGTGAGGTAGTGAGGGGCGTGGCTTCACGCGGACTGGCGCAGTCGATGCGCCGTCTTACAGTCCAGTCCACAGTACTGATCATAGCGACTTAAGCCACGCTGGAAACACTTGGAGCAGTTGGTACACCAGCGCTGCTCCTTGCTGGGCTCGTAGCACTCGGGCATAGACACGCTATGTGAGAACGCAGGGCGGACAGAGGGGAAGGCGTCGCTGAACTTGGCCAGGTGGTCGAAGCCCGCCTCGTTCCGGCGGATAATATCATAAATATTGCGCTTGCTGCCGGGGCTCTCCTCGTCCTCTTCACACACGATCGTGTCTCGGTGTTCACGGTGGAACACGCCGCGTAGTTTGCCGCTCAGGTAGCTCAGCGACGTGAGTTTGCGCAGGCGACTCATCTCGTCCACGGACTTGCTGGCGCGCACGTGAGGGAAGTGCATGGTGCTGCTAAGGCGCGAGTGGAAGCTGCTGTGACGGTCGTCCACCGGGTCCTTGGCGTCCAAGTGCTGCAGCCACAGGTCGCTTCGTGCCATGGGTTCTCCTGGATCGAAACGCGCGGAAGGTCCCAAAATTCCAACTGAGCCATTGAGCGTTCTTTTTGCATTGGAATGGGGAGAAAGGGGGGCAAAACAGTGGAGATGGACTGTGCAAATGCAAATCCTTTTTGTTTCTATATAACGATACTCTGGCATATAGGATTGGTGTCTGTGAAATAAAAGAGATTAGAAAGAGGGATTTAAAGAAGAATGCACCTGTGATATTTATTTAGTATGTACACAATTCGACAGGTTATGTGGCCACACCAAATGGCAACTAATCTGGTTGCACGGGATGTGGAGTGGTGTTGCTGGCGTGCGAGTGTGGGAATGCTCCTGGACGGCAACGTGACGACGAAGTCTATCCAATGCTTTTGCCATGATTGCCCACGGCAAATGCAAAAGGCAATCACCTACGGCAAGGTAAATCTTCGTGTACAGACTTCACAAAGCTTGGAGCTTCAAGGCTAGGATTTTACGCTTGAAATGGTGCCAAAGCTTGGGAACGAGACACCAGCTGGAACTGCTCTGTCTGGGATAGTAATGTGCTGGAGTACCAGGCTGGCAGCCACAGAAGTTTGCGGAAAATGGCGTTAGGAGTAAGGTGACGAAATATCGTACGATGATTCTGGCGCTTGGTATCGAAAACGCTCTGCTTGACGCAAATGAGCGGTCGACAGTGGGGTGACGCTCAAGAAAAATCGGTGAGAAGCAAGATTTGACTTGGTGCTTGTATTAAGCAAGTTCTATGGCGACTTTCCATCCTCAATAAATCAGGTAATGCATTTCTAGGTCATGAATGCACTCCTAAGTCAACTTGTAGTTAAGACTGCTTGCTCAATATGGACTTACTTTTAGTTCAATGGTGAGGGTCAAGGCCTTGTTGGATGTGTCCACCTGATGGAGTCCATGGGCGATCTTGTTGCGATCGACGACGCTTCTGGTCCACAGTGCAAGGCTCCTTCCCCTTTCTGCAGTGTTATCCGCGACAAGTCCGGACGAGACGAAGCACATCAATTGATGCGATCTTGACTGCTGGTTGAAGTGCAGGTTGCAGCGGCTGTAACGGCTGCTTTCAAGCGCGGCTTCGCTTGTAGCAACCGAAGAAACAAAGCGCATGTGGTGTTTATTTCTGTTTTCTAATACTGCTATCTCGCATTGGCTCTAGCATGCATAGATCCAAGCTCGTCTCCGTGCCAGGATTGCTTCGGTTGATGGAATTGAGCGCTTCCAGTTGGCGCAGGAGACGTCGATTCATCTGCCAAAGCCCACAGAACGGAAACGAGCCAGCACCTTCCTACTACGTCCGTCTACTGGGTCTTCTTCTCCCACTCATCCATACGCTCCTTCAGCTCGCGCGCGTGCATGCGGCGACCGACGAATTTGAGCACTTCGTCAATGACAATCACCGGCAATGAGAACGCCAGCACCATCAGCCACTCGTTCAGGTCCAGCGGAATCACGCTGAACGTGTCGGCCAGCACGTCCACGTACAGGATCACAAAGTGCATGGCAAACGACACCACCATAGCGATCATCAGGTACGGGTTCGACCAAGGTGGCATCGTAATCAAACTGCCGTCCTCTGATAGCGCGTTCAGGGCGTTGAACATCTCAATGGCAACCAACACAGAAAGTGAGAGAGTCGACGCCGTCTTCTTGCCATCAGTGAAGTAACGGCAAGGGTCCGACGAGAAGTCCATGCCGTCGAAATTGTTGACCGTGAAGTTCTCCCACTCGTGGCATTTGGTCCAGTGAGTCAATTGGTCGTACGTGATCAGAGTGTGACCATCGCCCGAAGCCTCGTAGTACATGTACCAGTACGCGAAAATACCAACGCAGGCAAAACCAACGTAGATACCAACAACCATGTACCTGAAGAACACCCAGCGTGTGATCAGAGCATCGTCACTGCGGCGAGGCGGCTTCTTCATAATGTCAGCGTCAGGAGGGTTAAAGCCCAGAGCCGTGGCAGGAGGACCATCAGTCACAAGGTTCACCCACAGAAGCTGCACTGGGATGAGACCTTCAGGAAGACCAAGAGCAGCAGTGAGGAAAATCGCAGCCACTTCTCCAATGTTGGACGAGATCAGGTACCGAATGAACGCCTGCATGTTGTTGTAGATGGCACGGCCCTCCTCAACAGCAGCCACAATCGTAGCGAAGTTGTCGTCAGCAAGAACCATGTCCGAGGCTTCCTTTGCGACTTCCGTGCCCGTAATACCCATGGCAATACCAATATCAGCCTGCTTCAAAGCAGGAGCGTCATTCACACCGTCACCAGTCATGGCAGCAACCTCACCCAGCTGTTTCAGCATCTTCACAAGCTGCTGCTTGTGCTTAGGCTCCGTACGGGAGAACACCATTCCGTGACCATCAGACAGGTACTCGTTGCGCTTCTCGAGTGGCAGATTGAAGAACTCAGCCCGTGAACGAACGCGTGGAAAGGTCGTCACCATCCTTGAAAATGCCAATCTTGTGGCAGATACTTTCAGCAGTGAGCTTGTTGTCACCCGTGATGCAGATAACACGAATACCGGCAGTGTGGCACGTCTCAATCATAGGACGCACCTCCGGACGCGGCGGGTCCAACATGCTAGCAAGACCAATAAAGGTCAATCCAGACTCAATAGCGGCAAAGTTCTCGGTACGCTCTAGCTTTTTGTGCGCCGGGTGATGGCGGTCCCCGTCGTACGAGCCAAGCTCACCGAGGTCCTCCTTCTTAGCCAGACCAAGGCAGCGGAGCGACTTG